>CM070111.1:655000-710000 GCA_036178185.1 Liparis tanakae | reverse complement strand
TTTATTAAATTAAATGATAAGTATATTGTGTATATATATATATATATATCAAATATAATTATTATTCATATTTAAATTACAGATAATTTTGTATATGTATATATAAATATATTAATAAAGTAACATATATATATGTATATATACACACAATATATACATACATACAATATATAAATACACATTTGTTTATACTTTTATTAAATTAATTGATAAATATATTGTGTATACATATATAAATATATATTTAAATTACAGATATTTTGTAATGATATATGATATATATATAAATAAAGTAACATATATATGTGTGTATATATACACACACAATATATACATACATAGAATATATATGTATATATATATACACGTGTATATATACACACACATATATATATATACTTTTATTAAATTAAATGATAAATATATTGTGTATATATAAATATAAATTATTAATAATATTGAGATTTAAATTAGATATTTTAAAATGACATTTATATATATATATATATATATATATATATATATACACACACACACAATATATATACACATATTATGTTCTAAATTACAGATTTTAAATGATTAAAAAAAAAAATATTTTATGAAATTAAATGATAAATATATATATATATATATATATATATATATATATATATATATATATATATAAATTATTAATAATATTACAAATATTACAAATATTTTAAAATGACATCGATGATCGATGATGATGATTATCTGCTTCGGTCTCGCAGCGGAAGCCTGAAACTCGTTCCTCGCGCTCACCGGAACCGGACTCACCTGCAGGGGCGGGTTCGGGTCCCGGTGGACTCAGGTGGATCCAGGTGGATCCAGGTGGACTCAGGTGGACTCAGGTGGATCCAGGTGGACTCAGGTGGACTCAGGTGGACCCAGGTGGACTCAGGTGGACTCACTTCCTCTGAGCGCGCGCGGAGCAGAACCACAACAACAAAGGGACCGCCTAAAAGTTACACGTTTCACTTCCTCTCGCGACTCGTTCACTTGTGTGACTTTCCCCAAAACTCCCTCCTCCCCCTCTCCCTCCTCTCCCTCCTCTTCCTCCTCTACTCACGCCCTCCTCGACACCAAGTTTCTCCTCGTGGCTCCAAATATGGTCCGCAGCTTCCGGCGCAGCGCCCTGCTGACTCACCTGACTCACCTGACTCACCTGACTCACCTGACTCACCTGAGCTCGGTGGAGCTCGGTGGAGCTCGGTGGAGCTCGGTGGAGCTCGGTGGAGCTCGGTGGAGCTCAGAAGTAAATAAAAAAGATATATAATGTATGATCAATACATTTTTTAAAATATATATAATAAAAATATATATATAATAAAAAAAAAATATATATATACGTTTTTAAAAACATATATATATATATAATTTGTATTTGTATTACAATGTTGTATTCAGTGGCGGCTGGCCAATAGTGCCCACCTTGAGCCACACAACAACAAAAAGGATAAACAATCATGATAATATGAATTATATAAAAAAGTATACAAATTGTCAATATTTGTGTTTTGGATATATAGAAAATACCCAGTAATATTTGTAAAATAGGATATATGTGCAATATATACAGATATAAGTGTATATGCAGATAACAGTATGAGCATATGTTATATGTAGCATGCGTAGCATACGTAGCATATAAATGTGAGCTCTGGAAAACCCTTTAAACAAAACTGAAAAAGCAAGCGACTGCACATGTTTTTTTCAGTTGGCTTTATTATATAAAGACAAATAACCAGAATACATGAGACACAATCTACAACTACCAAAATCAGTTATCAAAGTGATGAATACAGAACCACGTTCTGAGAACACGCTGCACACAGTTTATACTTTAATTCAATGAACACATCTTCGAGCTAATCTGGAATACATATTTTCTGTGCCGAGTTTATTTTTAAAGCTTAATACAAATTAATGTTCAAAGATTTGAGATAAGTAGATCCGACCCTGCAGGGTTCCATGTGTGTTCACGTTAAACCACCAGGGGGCGCTGTGGTTTTAGGAGTTGACCACACACTGATGAGGCGTAGAGTCGTGACGGACAGCTCTCGTCTCACCAGTTCATCTCTTATCTAGAGAAGAAGAACAGAAGTGCTCAGATATGATCACTTCCTCCTCAGGAGCTCCATCACGTCATGAAACCTGCAGGCAGATGGTGCTGCTGACCTGCTGCATGACGGAGGTCCTGATGTGGTCCTCAGACAGCGGGGTGGAGGACAACAGTCTCATCCTCAGAGCTACAGCTAGAAGCACAAACGGTGCAGCTCAAAGGCCTCCACCTCCACACCACCCACAATCTCACTTAGCTCCACCCCTTATCGTACACAATGTACACCATCACCATTCATCATACTCACTTGTGGTCGAGACACCGGTGTCTTCAGGTGTAGTTGACGGGGTAGATGGTGCCGAGGAAACAGATGTAGTTGATGTGGTGACTGTTGTGGACGGTAGGACCAATGTAGAGGATGGAGCAGTTGCTGGTGGAGTAGTGTCTGTAGAAGGTGGGGTAGTTGTGGGTGGAGTAGTGGCTGTAGTAGGTGGGGTAGTTGTGGGTGGAGTAGTGTCTGTAGAAGGTGGGGTAGTTGTGGGTGGAGTAGTGTCTGTAGTAGGTGTGGTAGTTGTGGGTGGAGTAGTGTCTGTAGAAGGTGGGGTAGTTGTGGGTGGAGTAGTGTCTGTAGTATGTGGGGTAGTTGTGGGTGGAGTAGTGTCTGTAGTATGTGGGGTAGTTGTGGGTGGAGTAGTGTCTGTAGAAGGTGGGGTAGTTGTGGGTGGAGTAGTGGCTGTAGTAGGTGGGGTAGTTGTGGGTGGAGTAGTGTCTGTAGAAGGTGGGGTAGTTGTGGGTGGAGTAGTGTCTGTAGAGGGTGGGGTAGTTGTGGGTGGAGTAGTGTCTGTAGTAGGTGGGGTAGTTGTGGGTGGAGTAGTGTCTGTAGTAGGTGGGGTAGTTGTGGGTGGAGTAGTGTCTGTAGTAGGTGGGGTAGTTGTGGGTGGAGTAGTGTCTGTAGAAGGTGGGGTAGTTGTGGGTGGAGTAGTGTCTGTAGAAGGTGGGGTAGTTGTGGGTGGAGTAGTGTCTGTAGTAGGTGGGGTAGTTGTGGGTGGAGTAGTGTCTGTAGTAGGTGGGGTAGTTGTTGTGACTCCAACAGTCACAAGGACGCAGCGGAGCTCCGAGTGGTGCTTGACTGACCTGAAGAGGAACATATGAGGTCAGAGTGATGTCATCATGTCAACAACACGTGGTGTCATCATGTCAACAACATGTGATATAATCATGTCAACAACACGTGATGTCATCATGTCAACAACACGTGATGTCATCATGTCAACAACACGTGATGTCATCATGTCAACAACACGTGATGTCATCATGTCAACAACACGTGATGTCATCATGTCAACAACACGTGATGTCATCATGTCAACAACACGTGATGTCATCATGTCATCAACACGTGATGTCATCATGTCAACAACACGTGATGTCATCATGTCATCAACACGTGATGTCATCATGTCAACAACACGTGATGTCATCATGTCAACAACACGTGATGTCATGTCATCAACACGTGATGACATCAACACGTGATGTCATCATGTCAACAACACGTAATGTCATCATGTCAACAACACGTGATGTCATCATGTCAACAACACGTGATGACATCAACACGTGATGTCATCAACACATGATGTCATCATGTCATCAACACGTGATGTCATCATGTCAACAACATGTGATGTCATCATGTCAACAACACATGATGACATCATGTCATCAACACGTGATGACATCAACTCGTGATGTCATCATGTCATCAACACGTGATGTCATCATGTCATCAACACGTGATGTCATCATGTCATCAACATGTGATGTCATCATGTCGACAACACGTGATGTCATCATGTGTCATCAACACGTGATGTCATCATGTCATCAACACGTGATGTCATCATGTCAACAACACGTGATGTCATCATGTGTCATCAACACGTGATGTCATCATGTCATCAACACGTGATGTCATCATGTCAACAACACGTGATGTCATCATGACATCAACACGTGATGTCATTATGTCATCAACACGTGATGTCATCATGTCAACAACACGTGATGTCATCATGTCAACAACATGTGATGTCATCATGACATCAACACGTGATGTCATTATGTCATCAACACATGATGTCATTATGTCAACAACACGTGATGTCATCATGTCAACAACACGTGATGTCATCATGTCGACCCCGCCCCTCTGACTCCGCCCCTCGGTGGCTGACTGTGACTCCGCCTGCACCACGAAGCAGACGGCGTGGCTCTGTCCGGCCTCCCTCTGCGACGGCGTCCAGTTCAGGGTGAAGCGGCCCGGTCCGGGGGTGGAGCGGAGGAGTTGGTACGGCCCGCTGACCAGCAGCTCAGAAACCCTTCAACCACAGAGAGGAGCGCGTCACGCTTCAGGACTCGAACCCGCAACTAGGAAGCCCCACTGCGGCCCCTGAAGCTTGGTCGCCGTTCCCATGATGCACCTGTTCCGCTGATTGTTATGAAGCACGCGCCTTGAGGTGGATCCACCGCCTGAACCACATGCTGCCGGAGCACAATGCATTCTGGGACGTGGTGTTTCTTTTGGCTCTGAATGATGCAGCCGGTCGTTTGACACGCGCTGCACTCCGGTCAAACCGGTTCTCTGTGGACGCAACCAGGTGAGCACCTTGAGCACCTGAACGTATCACGAGACCTGAACGCCTCACGAGACCTGAACGCCTCACGAGACCTGAACGCCTCGGAGACCCGAATGCCTCGGAGACCCGAACGCCTCGGAGACCTGAACGCCTCACGAGACCCGAATGCCTCGGAGACCCGAATGCCTCGGAGACCCGAACGCCTCGGAGACCTGAACGCCTCGGAGACCTGAACGCCTCGGAGACCCGAACGCCTCGGAGACCCGAACGCCTCGGAGACCCGAACGCCTCACGAGACCGGAACGCCTCGGAGACCCGAACGCCTCGGAGACCCGAACGCCTCACGAGACCCGAACGCCTCACGAGACCCGAACGCCTCGGAGCCCGCCCGTCTCCATGGCGATGGTTCCTCACCTGGAGGCCTCGGCCTCGGCGCTGACGCTGATCTCCAGAGACGCGCCGACACGCGACCAGAACCGCGCCCCGTGGGCCGGAGTCGGAGGCAGGAACCGGGGCAGGAAAACACCGTCAGCACAGGAGGGCACGGCCCCGCCCACTGGGGAGAGAGGAGCGTCAACTACCCCACCTCCACCACACTACTCCACCCACAACTACCCCACCTCCACCACACTACTCCACCCACAACTACCCCACCTCCACCACACTACTCCACCCACAACTACCCCACCTCCACCACACTACTCAACCCACAACTACCCCACCTCCTACAAACACTACTCCACCCTCATCAACTACCCCACTAAAATATCTCGACAGCTCTTTAATGCTCTCCAGACGTTCTTCCTGAGGACCTGAATGCCGTCTCTATCGCCACCAGCAGGTCAGGAGCGTCACTACACCCTAAACCTTCTCATGAAGACACCAACCAGAAGGGGGAGGAGTCTCACCGACCACGGCGAACTGGACCGGCGTCCTGCTGAGCGCCGCGGCCGCCTTCACCTCAGCCCTCGAGCCGTTGTTGTGACTCAAGAAGATGTCCTCCGGGGGAAAGTCCTCCATCACCAGCTGGACCGCGTACACACCTTCTGCCTCAAGGGCGGGGAGGAACGACAGAGTGCAGGACTACAGAGAGAGAGAGAGAGTGGGGGAGAGGAGAGAGGAGGAGAGAGGGAGAGAGAGAGGACAGGGGGGGGGGGAAGAGAGAGAGCAGGGGGGAGGCTCCTCCCTTCCTTCCTTCCTTCCTCCCTCCCTCCCTCCCTTCCTTCCTTCCTTCCTTCCTTCCTTCCTTCCTTCCTTCCTTCCTTCCTCCGGTCCAATGGGACCCTAACCGATGGCTTTCTCTTGACCCCTTGGCCCGTTGACCCCTTGACCCCTTGACCCCTTGACCCCTCTTCCCTCAGTCATAACAGGTTCTGCCTGCTCCTCCTTTGATGATCCTGTTTTCAGGACCAATCACAAAAGACTTCTCACTTTTGCATCGTTGGATGCAGGACTTTTTAATTGCCGTGCCGTGTGATGCCACTGCATCCAGGATCTGATCCTGGATCTGATTCTGGATTTGATCCTGGATCTGATGCTGGGCTTTAATGGACTTCTCGGAGCCCTCCTCAGGCCTCGGTGTGTTCCGCTCACCGGGGCGAGGCGCAGCACGGCGGGCGGCGTGCACGGGTCACACTCGGCGGCGCTGGTGTTTCCGTAGCGACAGCGAACCGCGTCGCCATCGGGGTCGAAGGCCAACAGCTGGAAATCCCTCCGACAGTTTGAAGGAACTCTGAGGGAGAGAACCATCGTGTGATTGGCCAAGTAGAACCGAATAGGGCAGCCAATCAGGGAGGAGGAGGAGGAGGAGGAGGAGGAGGAGGAGGAGGAGGAGGAGGAGGAGGAGGAGGAGGAGGAGGAGGAGGATTGATCTGTGTCTAGACAGACGTCTCGTCTCTGTTGGAACTAGATCCTCCACGTAACCCGAGTCACTTCCTCAACGTTTGTACCAGGAAGTTTAGTGCAGACGTCCTCATGAACAACAGTTTGAACGTGACCCTGAACACACCGCAGCAGATTTCCTCTTTTTAGGCTTTTTGTTGTTGTTTGTGTCTGTTTCTGGATATAAGTCCACATTCACATGATGAACACATGGAGGCTCCTGGAGGCGGGGCAGGTGGAGGCAGGTGGAGGTGTGGAGGCAGGTGGAGGTGTGGAGGCAGGTGGAGGTGTGGAGGTGTGGAGGCAGGTGGAGGTGTGGAGGTGTGGAGGCAGGTGGAGGTGTGGAGGTGTAGAGGCAGGTGGAGGTCTGGAGGTGTGGAGGTGTGGAGGCAGGTGGAGGTGTGGAGGTGTGGAGGCAGGTGGAGGTGTGGAGGCAGGTGGAGGTGTGGAGGTGTGGAGGCAGGTGGAGGTGTGGAGGCAGGTGGAGGTGTGGAGGTGTGGAGGCAGGTGGAGGTGTGGAGGCAGGTGGAGGTGTGGAGGTGTGGAGGCAGGTGGAGGTGTGGAGGTGTGGCAGCAGGTGGAGGTGTGGAGGCAGGTGGAGGTGTGGAGGTGTGGAGGCAGGTGGAGGTGTGGAGGCAGGTGGAGGTGTGGAGGTGCGGAGGTGTGGAGGTGTGGAGGCAGGTGGAGGTGTGGAGGTGTGGAGGCAGGTGGAGGTTTGGAGGCAGGTGGAAGTGTGGAGGTGTGGAGGCAGGTGGGGGTGTGGAGGCAGGTGGAGGCAGGTGGAGGTGTGGAGGTGTGGAGGTGTGGAGGTGTGGCGGCAGGTGGAGGTGTGGAGGTGTGGAGGCAGGTGGAGGTGTGGAGGCAGGTGGAGGTGTGGAGGTGTGGAGGTGTGGAGGCAGGTGGAGGTGTGGAGGTGTGGAGGCAGGTGGAGGTGTGGAGGTGTGGAGGCAGGTGGAGGTGTGGAGGCAGGTGGAGGTGTGGGAGGTGGAGGCAGGTGGAGGTGTGGAGGCAGGTGGAGGTGTGGAGGCAGGTGGAGGTGTGGAGGTGTGGAGGTGGGGGTGTGGAGGCAGGTGGAGGTGTGTAGGCAGGTGGAGGTGTGGAGGTGTGGAGGTGTGGAGACAGGTGGAGGTGTGGAGGTGTGGAGGTGTGGAGACAGGTGGAGGTGTGGAGGTGTGGAGGTGTGGAGGCAGGTGGGGGTGTGGAGGCAGGTTGAGGCAGGTGGAGGTGTGGAGGTGTGGAGGTGTGGAGGTGTGGAGGCAGGTGGAGGCAGGTGGAGGTGTGGAGGTGTGGCGGCAGGTGGAGGTGTGGAGGCAGGTGGAGGTGTGGAGGCAGGTGGAGGTGTGGAGGTGTGTAGGCAGGTGGAGGTGTGGAGGTGTGGAGGTGTGGAGGTGTGGAGGTGTGGAGGTGTTCTGACCTGAGTGCCGGCAGCGTGGTGGTGCGGGGCGGCGCGTTGACCCGGCCCGTGTCGGAGCGCGTCCTCAGCTCCACCGCCGCCACGGCCCTCCACCTCCTCACCAGGTTCCTGTTGCTCACCCAGGAGTCACCACTCAGCCTAGGCAGCAAGGACACGAGACCAAGGACACGAGATCAAGGACACGAGACCAAGGACACGAGATCAAGGACACAAGATCAAGGACACGAGATCAAGGACATGACACCAAGGACATGACACCAAGGACACGACACCAAGGACACAAGATCAAGGACACAAGATCAAGGACACGAGATCAAGGACATGACACCAAGGACATGACACCAAGGACACGACACCAAGGACACAAGATCAAGGACACGAGACCAAGGACACGAGATCAAGGACATGACACCAAGGACATGACACCAAGGACACGACACCAAGGACACAAGATCAAGGACACGAGACCAAGGACACGAGATCAAGGACATGACACCAAGGACACGACAACAAGGACACGAGACCAAGGACCCGACAGAGCCTTGTCTGTGGCCTGTGTTTGGCGTCGTCATGGTTACTCACTGCAGCTGCAGCGGGCCGGTGCTCAGAAACCTCCGAGTCTCGACTCCTTCCTTCTGACACCACTCCCCCCCCCCCTCCCGCTGCACCACCTCCTCCGTGGGGGGGGCGGGGGACCGGCAGCCCCCCCCGATGCAGGCCCAGCGGTCGCTCTGGGAGCAGCTGTGGAAGCTCAGCTTGTAGCGGAAGACCACCTGCGGGTCAAAGGTCAGGGGGCGGCCTCTTAGCCTGATGGGGTAAAGCGTGAACACGGAGGAGGGGAGCCGTACGCACCGTCACGGCTCCGGAGGCGTCGGGCGGCTCGGGGAACCACGTCATCACCGCGCCGTAGAAATGAGACGCCTGGACGGCGCCGAGCAGCAGCAGCGGCAGCAGCGGGGCGAGAGACATGAGCAGCTGCTCTCTCTCTCTCTCTCTCTATGACCGACTGCTATCGGCCGGCCGGCGGCGCTATGAGGAAGTGTGGAGCGATCAGCGGAGGGAAGGCCCCGATGGCGCCCAGCCTGGAGGCGGGGCGAACGCCGAGGAACCGCAGAGTGTTGTTTACACCTGAGAACCTCACTGTGAGGTTCTCAGACGTGAGGTCACTGTGTAGAGAACATGGATGAGACCACCTGCGTCTGAGGGAACGTCATCGATGGAGCTCAGACTGCCCACTCACCGGAGGACGGAGAACCAGAGCCCACAGGTACACACCCCGCTCTCACCGGTTCTCCACTCAGCGACACGCCTGCTGAGGAACCACGGGCTCGAAGTACCCACGGGGGCCAGAGGGGGCGCTGCTGAGTCCGTTTACAGCTGCTGGCTAAGGATGGTGGAGTAAGAGGAACCAGAGAACCGGACAGGTGGAGTAAGAGGAACCAGAGAACCGGACAGGTGGAGTAAGAGGAACCAGAGAACCGGACATGTGGAGTAAGAGGAACCAGAGAACCGGACAGGTGGAGTAAGAGGAACCAGAGAACCGGACAGGTGGAGTAAGAGGAACCAGAGAACCGGACAGGTGGAGTAAGAGGAACCAGAGAACCGGACAGGTGGAGTAAGAGGAACCAGAGAACCGGACAGGTGGGTCAAGAGGAACCAGAGAACCCAATGAGCCTGATTTGCAGGTCTTGGTTCCGCTCGTTGTCTCAGGAACAAGAGAGCGGTCCGCTTCAAAGAAAAGGGGAGGAGCTTATGGAGCGATGAGATCTAGAAAGTCCTGTTCTGTGGTGAAGAGGCGTTCAGGGAACTGGTTCCTGAACGCCACAGGAGAGCCTGAGGAGGGCCGGTCACCGCAGAGACAACACGCCACGAGGACGTATTTACTGAGAGTATTTACTGAGAGTATTTACTGAGAGTATTTACTGAGAGTATTTACTGAGGGTATTTACTGAGAGTATTTACTGAGAGTATTTACTGAGAGTATTTACTGAGAGTATTTACTGAGAGTATTTACTGAGAGTATTTACTGAGAGTATTTACTGAGAGTATTTACTGAGAGTATTTACTGAGAGTATTTACTGAGAGTATTTACTGAGGTATTTAATGAGAGTATTTACTGAGGTATTTAATGAGAGTATTTACTGAGGTATTTAATGAGAGTATTTACTGAGCGGAGAGAGGACAGCATGGACAACATGGAGTCTCTGACGTGGACAGGCTTGACCTTTGACCCCAGACGTCAGCCGACAGACACACAGACACTGAGGGACAGACGCACTGTGAGCGGAGAGAGAGACAGGACATGAGACAGAGAGACATGGAGAGACAGTGAGACAGAGCTGTTCCACAGAGAGACAGAGACACAGACAGAGACAGAGACAGACACAGAGACAGAGAGACAGAGACACAGACACAGACAGAGACAGAGACACAGACAGAGACAGAGACAGAGACAGACACAGACAGAGACAGACAGACACAGACAGAGACACAGACAGAGACAGACAGACACAGACAGACACAGACACAGACACAGACAGAGACAGAGACAGAGACAGACACAGAGACACAGACAGACACAGACAGACACACAGACAGACACAGACAGACACAGACAGACACAGACAGACACAGACAGAGACAGAGACAGACACAGACACAGACAGACACAGACAGACACAGACAGACACAGACAGACACAGACAGACACAGACAGACACAGACAGAGACAGACACAGACACAGAGACAGACACAGACACAGACAGAGACACAGACAGAGACAGAGACAGACACAGACACACACACAGACAGACACAGACAGAGACACAGACAGACACAGAGACACAGACACAGACACAGACACACAGACAGACACAGACAGAGACACAGACGCCTGCCGGTGTGTCCGTCTCCCCCTCTCGTGTCAGCAGGTGAATCCATCGTCTGGTTTTCATTCCATGAAATTATTCAACAAATATTTTTGACATTTCAAACTTCAAAAAAATTATTCATTTATTTTGTTGTCGCCAATATTGTTGTCGTTATTTTCTATTTGGAGAAGCGGCTTCAATGTAGGAGAGTTCACTGTTGTTGTTGTTGTTGTTGCGGCAAAATCAAAATAAATACATTTAGTTTGATTACTTTTAATCAATCAAGTAGGAAACTGGTAAATGATAATATTTCAAACCGGTTGTAATGAGATGTCTTCTCTGAGTTATTTGCCGTGTTGTTCCCTTCATGCTCTTTGTTATTGTTTACTGTGAATACTTTTGTGTTTGAGTTGAAGTACTTTTAATCTGAAGTACTCACTTGTTAAAGTGTATTATAGTATGTTATATTTTAAAAGAAATTATTGTATTTTTACTTAGTCACTTTATGGAATATTCTACGAGTAAATGTTGAGGTAAACAGTTCATCAACATGTTGTTGTCACACATTGAAACTAGACAACAACAACAACAACAACAACAACACAAGCAGCTGCTGAAATGACTCAGTTACATCATTCTGTGTAAATATAACAAAATAAGAACTGTTCTTTAACAAGTCATATTTGATGAGCTCCCCGTGTGTGAGCGAGAGAGAGAGAGAGAGAGAGAGAGAGAGAGAGGGTTCTCCTCAGCAGCTGAATCTGTTTATAGCAGCAGCTGCTTCAGGGTGTGTGAAGGCTTGTCTTACTGACACTGTGGGGACCGGACCACACGGGTACACAGGCTCCCTGAGGACCAGCAGCCTGATACAGTACGACTAGTGGGGGTCGGGTTACGGATCAGGTGGCATCTCCTGACCACCAGGGGGCGACTCCTCTGGTTGTATAGAAGTCCATGCTTCATGTGTTAGAGCTGCATTTCTTCTAGAAGGCCCCGAGCCTCATGTGGTCCTCCTCATGCTGACCTGGTCTCATGTGGTCCTCCTCATGCTGACCTGGTCTCATGTGGTCCTCCTCATGCTGACCTGGTCTCATGTGGTCCTCCTCAGCCTGGAAGCCGCCCTCATCAAACTGGATCCAGAGGACGGGAAGCAGATCATGGAGTACTTCAGGACCCAGGCCCTGCTGATGAAGGAGAAAGCACGTGAGTCTGGGACTGGGTGAGGGGGCGCCCTGCACCTCCTCAGGGGACGCCCCCTGAGGAGGTGCAGGGCGCCCCCTGAGGAGGTGCAGGGCACCCCCTGAGGAGGTGCAGGGCGCCCCCTGGTGGCCAGCGCTGAGCCGCCTGTCGCCTCAGTGCTGCAGGCCTCCGTCAGAGACCAGAAGAAACTGCTGGTGGAGAACGGGAAGCTGAAGAAGGACATCGAGCAGCTGAGGAGTCAGCTGCAGGAGAACCAGAGGAGGCGCAGCGGTACACACACACACACACACACACACACACACACACACGCACACACAATGAACTTCCTGCCTCTCTTTCTCTCCTCCAGCGAAGGCGTTGCTCTCCCAGGCTCCGCCTCCTCCACGAACTGGCCCCGCCCCCACAGCACCTGCCAATCAACCCGCTGCAACCAACCCTCCCCCCCCCTCCTCCCGTGACCGGAGAGAGCGGCCGATCAGGAGGAGGAAAGGAGAGAGGAAAGGTGAGATGGGGAAGGAGGGAGGGAATGAGGAAAGGAAGGAAGGAACATACTTTACGCCTCTCTCTCTCTTCCAGCTCCTCCCACCTCTGACTCTCTCTCCTTGGGGGCGGAGCCTCGCGTTGACGTGTCACGCCTGGACCTGCGCGTCGGGCGGATCCTCAGCGCCCGGCGCCACCCGGTGGCCGAAGGGCTGTCGGTGCAGGAAGTGGACGTCGGAGAGGCCGCCCCCCGAACGGTGGTCAGCAAGCTGGGCGGGAAGACCCCCCTGGAGGAGGTACTGAGGGTCTAGAGGAGTCCTCCATCAGGACTACTGTCCAACAAGACCAGTAATAGTTCTAGTACCCAATGACCTCTCTCTCCCCCCCCCCCCTCTCTCTCTCTCCAGCTCCCGGGCGGTCGAGCTGTGCTGCTCTGCAACGTCCGGGCCTGTAAGATGAGGGGCGTGGTCTCACAGGCCCGCCTCCTCTGTTGCTCCGCCCCCGACGACTGCACCGAGCTGTTAATCCCGCCCACAGGCTCCGCCCCCGGAGACAGGGTCACCTTCCTCAACTACCCTGGTAATGATGCCCCCCCCCCTCCCCCCCCAGAGCGCTCTGTTCTCCCGGTGACCCTGAACCCCTCCCCTGTGCCCAGGTGAGCCGGACCACCAGCTGCCGGCCGGGGCCCGGCTCTGGGAGCGGCTGCAGCCGCACCTGCAGGTGGACTCCAGGGGCGTGGCCAACTACAAAGGCTGCGCGTTTGAGGTGAAGGGGAAGGGCCTGTGCCGGAGCCCCTCCCTCACCGACGCCCTCATCCGCTAGACGGGCTCTTATTGTGAAAGGCAGTAGCCTCGCTAGCGCCGTTAGCATCGCTAGCGCCGTTAGCATCGCGCGGTTTGTGGATTAAAACATTGAAAACACAAACATCTGATTCCTGGAGTTGTTTATTCCACTTCAGAAGTTATTCCTGTGACAACGAGGATCAGGAAGAGAAGACTCATCAACAGAGACAATAACGATAAAAACACGACGAGAACCTCCTGCTCTTTGATCTTCAAAGGGTTCCTCGAGAACCCCCAGGGGTTCTTAAAGAACCGTTACTAATGAGGTTCCCTTGGAATAGTAAAGACGCGCTCCTCTCCCAGGTGGTTGTGGGTAGAAGCTGAGTCAGGTTGTAGTTCCTCTGGAGTTCAGTGGGAGTGAGACCTCCTCACCGGCAGCGCTCCGTGGTGGTTCCTGGCCGAGAGGCGGAGCAGCCGCTCCCTCAGGGGCCGCCCCCTGACCCACGGCCAATCACAGGTGTTGTCCAGGAACGAGACTCCTCCTCCAACATCCAGAGCCAGAGCTCTCAGCCAATCGCTGGCCTGCGTTAGGTAGTCGGAGGGTTGAAGCCCCGCCTCCCTCAGGTGGTCGGCGTGCGTGACAACGAGTAAAGTGTGACGCCGCCACGCAGAACCGAGGAGAACCTGAGACGACAAGACGCACAACACGTGTGTGTGTGTGTGGTGTGTGTGCGTGCGTGTATATATGTGTGTGTGTATACATGTGTGTGTATATATGTGTGTGGTGTGTGTGTGTATATATGTGTGTGTGGTGTGTGTGTATATATGTGTGTGTGTGTGTGTGTGTATATATGTGTGTGTGTGGTGTGTGTGTGTGTGTATATATGTGTGTGTGGTGTGTGTGTGTGTGTATATATGTGTGTGTGGTGTGTGTGTGTGTGTATATATGTGTGTGTGTGTGTGTATATATGTGTGTGTGTGTGGTGTGTGTGTGTGTGTGTATATGTGTGTGTGTGTGTACCTCCACCTGCTCCTCCAGGTGTGTGTTGTCGTGCGGCAGGTCGGCTCTCACGACGAGCACGAGCACGTGCACGCCCTCGGGACAGAGCTTGTGCACGTCCTGTGGGTGGGGCAACACAGGGGGCGTGTCCACCACCCTCAGGGTGAGGTCTGACTCCGCCCCCTGTCTTCGGAAAAAACTCTGAAAGTTTCGGCTGAGGAGGCGGAGCTCCGGCGTCACGCCGAGGCCGGTTTGGAACTCTTCTCCCCCTGGTGGTCAGGAGAGAGAATGCAGCTCTAACACATGAAGCATGGACTTCTATACAACCAGAGGAGTAGTCCCCTGGTGGTCAGGAGAGAGAATGCAGCTTTGAGCAGGTTGAACATGCTCGTTAGCTCGCTTGCTAACGAGAGATACATACATTGAAGTGAATGTTTTGATTGGATGTAGAGGTACCGACCAATCAGAGCGTTCCCCACGGAGCTCCTCCCACTCTGCCTGTCACCAATCAGCAGCAGGTTCAGGGTGAGCGTGTCCCGGTGGGCGTGGCCCCCGGGGGCCCCGAGCGCCCGCTGCAGCGCGGTGTGGAGGTCCATGAGGCTGCAGGCCGTCAACATCACACAACAACGGCTTCAGGACGACAGACACACACACACACACACACACACACACACACACACACACACACCCACACACACACGCACACACACACACACACGCACACACACACACACACACAGCACGGTGTCTCAGTACAGGACAAGTCTCTATGTGTCTCACCCTGTACGCTCACTGTTGTTGTTGTTGTTGTTGTTGTTGTTGTTGTTGTTGAGCTTCAGAAATAACTAAACACAACAGAATGATAATAAACCATCAGTTAAAAGTTTACTATGCTTTCATAAAACATGAATACACGACAGAGAACCACCACACTACACGTACATGTATATGTGTATACTTGTACGTATAGTATATTACAATATACTATATGGAATTATCCTAACAGTTATCTGTAGAAGTATAAACATTGAGACTCTAACAGCGTCCTACCTGCTGCCTTCCCCCAGAGACACACACACACATCCTGGTTTATCAATACTGCTGTGAGAGTGTGTGTGTCTGTGTGTGTGTGTCTGTGTGTGTGAGTGTGTCTGTCTGTGTGTGTGTGTGTTTCCTGATTAACTATTAACCCGTCCCTTCTGTCCTTTTATTGGGCTGTAAAACTGACAAACATCTCGACACTTTTTTAAAGGAAGTGCGTCTGTGTGTGCCTTTATGTGTGTGTGTCTTTATGGTTGTGTGTGTGTGTCTGAGTGTGTGTGTGTGTCTTTATGTTTGTGTGTGTGTGTCTGAGTGTGTGTGTGTGTCTTTATGTTTGTGTGTGTGTGTGTCTGAGTGTGTGTGTGTGTATTTATGTTTGTGTGTGTGTGTGTCTGAGTGTGTGTGTGTGTGTGTGTGTATTTATGTTTGTGTGTGTGTGTCTGAGTGTGTGTGTGTGTGTGTTGCGACCAACCGGCTCGCTACTTGTGAAACATTTCTTCATCGTGTCGACATGAGGAGACGCAGCTCAACCTCAAGAACATCTTCCTCACGCAAACGTGACAACAATATAATAATAATAATAATAATAATAATAACTACATTCGGTGTTGACACAAAGTAACAAAGTGTTTACATGTTGACACAACGTAACAAAGTGTTTACATGTTGACACAAAGTAACAAAGTGTTTACATGTTGACACAAAGTAACAAAGTGTTTACATGTTGACACAACGTAACAAAGTGTTTACATGTTGACACAAAGTAACAAAGTGTTTACATGTTGACACAACGTAACAAAGTGTTTACATGTTGACACAAAGTAACAAAGTGTTTACATGTTGACACAAAGTAACAAATTGTTTACATGTTGACACAACGTAACAAAGTGTTTACATGTTGACACAAAGTAACAAAGTGTTTACATGTTGACACAACGTAACAAAGTGTTTACATGTTGACACAAAGTAACAAAGTGTTTACATGTTGACACAACGTAACAAAGTGTTTACATGTTGACACAAAGTAACAAAGTGTTTACATGTTGACACAACGTAACAAAGTGTTTACATGTTGACACAAGGTAACAAAGTGTTTACATGTTGATGTCTTTGAAGTTTCTCTCGTCTCGCTCTCAGAGTTTCGGCGGCGACAGGAAGCTCGTTAGCGATGAGTGTTTTGGGGGGCGGGGCTTATCGGTGTGACCGGGTGGTTTAGGCCCCTCCCCCCTCGCTCTTCTTCTCTTTAGTTCTCCTGGCACACGTGGAGTCTGGCCTTCGAAGACGGGGAGGACAGCGGCGCGGCGCGGCGGGACGAGGGCGCCGTGAACTTGGACTTCGCCGCCGCCGCCGACATCGAAGACGACGAAGACAACGATGAAGAGCGGGGTCCGGGCCGCCGTAGCGTCCTGCAGCGCAGTCCGGCGCCACAGGGGCAGCGCTGGAACAGCTCCAGGCCCGGGGTTCCCTTCCGGCGCCGGTGTCGCGTGCAAACCTGTCCCCCCTGCAACACGGGTTTGCAGATGCGGGTCCAGAAGTGTTGCGCGCAGCAGAGCCCGGGAGAGCAGTTAGGGGAGCGCACACAGGGGGCGCCCAGCTGGCCTGCACACAGGGAGCAGGTCACACAGAGAGCAGGTCACACAGGGAGCAGGCTACACAGGGAGCAGGCTACACAGAGAGCAGGCTACACAGGGAGCAGGTCACACAGGGAGCACGCTACACAGGGAGCACGCTACACAGGGAGCACGCTACACAGGGAGCAGGCTACACAGGGAGCAGTCTACACAGGGAGCACGCTACACAGGGAGCACGCTACACAGGGAGCAGTCTACACAGGGAGCAGGCTACACAGGGAGCAGGTCACACAGGGAGCAGGCTACACAGGGAGCAGGTCACACAGGGAGCAGGCTACACAGGTTATTATGAGTTATAATAAGTTATTATGAGTTATTATGAGTCATTATGAGTTATTATAAGTTATTATGAGTTATTATGAGTCATTATGAGTTATTATGAGTCATTATAAGTTATTATGAGTTATTATAAGTTATTATGAGTTATAATGAGTTATTATAAGTTATTATGAGTTATTATGAGTTATTATGAGTTATTAAGTTATTATGAGTTATAATGAGTTATTAGAAGTTATTATGAGTTATAATGAGTTATTATAAGTTATTATGAGTTATTATGAGTTATTATGAGTTATTAAGTTATTATGAGTTATAATGAGTTATTATAAGTTATTATGAGTTATAATGAGTTATTATAAGTTATTATGAGTTATAATGAGTTATTATGATTTATTATGAGTTATTATGAGTTATTATGAGTTATAATGAGTTATAATGAGTTATTATGAGTTATTATAAGTTATTATGAGTTAATATAAGTTATTATGAGTTATAATGAGTTATTATGAGTTATAATGAGTTATTATGAGTTATTATGAGTTATAATGAGTTATTATGAGTTATTATAAGTTATTATGAGTTATTATAAGTTATTATGAGTTATAATGAGTTATTATAAGTTATTATGAGTTATGAGTTGTAACAAATTATTGTGAGTTATTGTGAGTTAATATGAGTTATAACAAGTTATTCTGACATGTTCTACTTTACTCATCATGCTTGGTCTCTAAACACAACCCAGTCGGTCCATAATAATCACAATGATAATATTCATGGCTGACCTTTGACCTCCGCCCTGCCTCTCTTCCTCCACCCTCTGGACGGAGCTGTCCTCCCTCCGTCGGGGTCGGGGATCATCTGAGACGTGATGGCTGTGTCGGCCACACAGACGTCTGCAAGAGGAGGAACACCTGAGACTTCATGTTGATGAAGAGGAGGAACACCTGAGACTTCATGTTGATGAAGAGGAGGAACACCTGAGACTTCATGTTGATGAAGAGGAGGAATACCTGAGACTTCATGTTGATGAAGAGGAGGAACACCTGAAACTTCATGTTAATGAAGAGGAGGAAGGAGGAAGGACAGAAAGCCTTTGATCTTACCGTTGCTGCAGCGGTTGCCGGGGCAACACATCCCGTCCCTGTGGCAACGCCTCTTCCTCCTGCGACAGGTGTGGCAGCGCGGGGGGGCGGAGCCTTGGGAGGGGGCGTGGCAGTAGCTCCCCTCACTGCACTCCAAGTCACTGATGCACTGATGGAGCTGGAGAGAGAGAGAGAGAGAGAGAGAGAGAGAGAGAGAGAGAGAGAGAGAGAGAGAGAGAGAGATGGAGAGAGGGAGAGAGGGAGAGAGAGGGAGAGAGATGGAGAGAGGGAGAGAGAGAAGGAGGGAGGGAGAGAGAGATGACGTCATGGGCACACACATGCACACACACATAGAGACACACACACACACAATTCTCACACACACGCACACACTCACAGACTCTCACACTGAGTCACACACACACAGAGACACACACACACACACACACACAACACACACAAACACACACAGAGACACACACAAACACACACAGAGACACACACTCACCGCCAGGCCCAGGCTCGGCCCCCACGCGCTCCGGTTGGCGGGCAGCGCGTGCCCCTCCCTGAGGATCACGGTCCGGATGGAGTTCAGTCGGATGCGCGACCCCGCCGAGCCGCGGGAGCACGCGGCGAGCACGAGCGCGACACGCACCATCAGCAGCAGGTGACGGGTCATGACCGGTGCTGCAGGTCGAGGAGCAGAAACCATGACGTCACCGACCCTCCGGCCTCCGTTAACAGGTACAGGTGAGCTCTTATTTTGAAAAGCAGATCCTCAATCACGACTTACCGAGGGCTCGCGGGACGTCCGGCTGCTCTCTCCGGTGTGGAAGCTGCTCGTCTCCGGTGGGCCAGGTGGGTCTCCGGTGTCTCCCCGGTGGGTCTTCTGTTCCTCCGGTGGGTCTCCGGTCGGCCATTTGAGTCTCCGTTCTCTCCCCGGTGGGTCTCCTCTGGGCCAGGTGGGTCTCCGGTGGGTCAGGTGTGTCTCCGGTGGGTCTCCGGTGGGTCTCCGGTGGGTCAGGTGTGTCTCCGGTGGGTCTCCGGTGGGTCTCCGGTGGGTCAGGTGTGTCTCCGGTGGGTCTCCGGTCCCGCTGCTCGTGTCCAGGTGAAGCTCCTCGAGCCTTTATAGGCTGCTCTCCTCGACACGCGCACATCGATACCTGCGCGCCCCCCCATCGATACACCTGACGAGGGAGGTGGGGGGGGGGGGGTACATGTAGTACTTGTTATTGTAATACCTCTAGAGGTACATGTAGTATTTGTTACTGTAATACCTCTAGAGGTACATGTAGTACTTGTTACTGTAATACCTATAGTACATGTAGTACTTGTTACTGTAATACCTCTAGAGGTACATGTAGTACTTGTTATTGTACTACAGAAGGTGACCGGTGGGACGGTGGCGCCCCCCTGTGGTCGCATGTTGAACTGCAGCTGACAGAAACCAGTAGAGCAATGCATGCTGGGAGTTGGACCACGTGATGTGCAGCTGTAGTTCAGGAGCTCCGGGTAAATACTTTATATACTTCCGGAAGTTTAAATATATATATAAATGATGAAGTGAAATTAATAATCCGTAGCTCAGTGTCTGACATCAGAGTACACAGAGTACACGACATACTGTGTATTAGTAGTTCAATACTCTGTTTCTGATTTAAATGACTCGCTGTGAGTGTGTCACTCACTTCCTGTGTGGAGAACCACTTCCTGTTTTAAAGTCTCTTCCTCCCCCCACCTCCTCCTTTCCTCCTCCCTCCACCTCCTCCTTTCCTCCTCCTCTTTCTCTTCCCCCTCTTCCTCCTCCTGAAAACTCGTTTCCACTCGCCTCACAAGCATTCCAGCCTGAAGGTTCGTCCTGTTTACTTCACTGAAGAAGAAGAAGAAGAAGAAGAAGAAGAAGAAGAAGAAGAAGAAGAAGAAGAAATAGTAGAAGGAGAAGAAGAAGGAAAAGAGGAGAAGGGGAGAAGGAGGAGAAGAAGAAGAGCAGAATGCTGCTCTCCAGGTTTTTCTGCCGTTTCAAACCTCCAGGACTCAGAATCTTCTCCGTGAGTTCAACATCTGGTTCTCAAAGATAAAAAATACTACGAGTACTGCTGAGTGTGTACTATTACTACACAAACTACGAGTACTGACAAACTACGAGTACTGACAAACTACGAGTACTGCTGCTCCTAAAACTACTCCTACAGTTCTCCTGCTTGTACTCTTACTTCTCTAACTGTGTGTGAGAGTGTTTGTGTGCGTGTGTGTGTGTGTGAGTGTGTGTGTGTGTGAGTGTGAGTGAGTGTGAGTGTGTGTGTGTGTGTGTGAGTGTGTGTGTGTGTGTTTAGCCAGCCTTCTGGGGACTGTTTACACATGGTGGGGACACGCCTTTCTAGACTTGAGCTTTAGGTTTAGTTACGATTAAACTGTATGGTTTAGTTAAAGTTAACGTTAACGTTAGTTATATAGTTGTAGTTCTAATTAGTTATATAGTTGTAGTTGTAGTTCTCGGTGTAGTTGTAGTTCTAGTTGGTCGGGACTCGTGAATATAATAACCTTCTCTTCCTCTCCAGGCCGGTCCGGTCTGGTCCGCTGGTCTCGGGTCCGGCTTCAGCAGTCAGCCCCCATCCGGAGGTAACCATGGTAACCGTTAGGTTAGGCCGTTAGCTGTGAGCTAGCTGTGAGCTAGCATGCTAACATCAGAGCTGCCAACTCTCACGGTTTCGCCGTGTGACGCTTTTGCGTGTTTTCACGCTCTCACGCCACACAACCAATTTCTCACGGCAAAAGAAATTCTGGTTCGGGCCGAAGCGCGTTGGCTCCTTTTCAGACTCCGGACGGTAGATGGCGCTAAGGAGCGCCTCTGTAAAGCTGTTCGCTGCATACACACCTATTGACCCCAAAGAGTCCCGGAGTTAGCAGCAGAAGAAGATGTTCAGACAGACACAGCGAGCAGAGACCACGGTATGCTAATGCAGGGCTCTCAAGTGTCGCATTGAGAGTGACAGTCACGCATTTCGGTCTTAACTCACGCACTCCCGCCACACATCGGATTTCTCACGCTGACAAAACCTCTCGGCTATTTCATGTTTTAATGTGCCGCAGCGCCAACATGAGCCGCGGTGACCTCACGGTGGAGAAATCAAACGCTCCCTGGAGGTCTGCTATGCGGTGCCACTTATCAGCCAATCAGAAAGAAGAGCTGGGCTACACAATAGCCAATCAGAAAAGAACCTATCTGTAATCCAGCAACCAATGAAAATAAAGCATCAGTCACTCTTACCCGTCTTTAGAGCCTGAGAGCTGTTAATGACGTGGTTCAACTAAGTACTCTCTCTCTTAAACTTTACATCTTGAATAAAATAATTGTTTGTGTTTGTGAGTGTGATTGTGTGGTGATGTAAACTCAGCTGTCATAACGAGCAGGAGAGCACCTTGTTAAGCTAACAGGCCGAGGAAAAGGACCCTTTCAAAAAAAATCCGTACCAAACAGTACTTTGAACAAGTAAGATGTATTCTAAAGAATTTATCATAAAGACAGGACATTTGTGCAATAGAATTAGGCATGTTTTTGTAAATTAGTGTAGAGTTATTAAAAAAACGTTAAATTCTTTAAGGTAGCAAAGATGCCTCGTAAGAGACCTTTGCCAGGCCAGATCGAGGTACAACATGGTTCAACGCCACATTCATTCAAATGTCCTGATATTTGAGCCACCACCGCGTGTGGCTGCGTGCGCGGCGACATGTTGGTCACCCCCGACAAAATCTCACTCCAAGGTTTTTTGAAAAGTTGGCAGCTCTGTAACATGCTGTAGCATATCGGTTTAAAGTTCTACACTGTATGATGTAAAGCAGAGCTAGAGGAAAGAAACTAAATGAGACTTTCTGTTGATGTCCCTCCCTCCCTCCCTCGCCCCCCCTCTCTCTCTCCCTCCCTCCCTCCCCCCCTCTCTCTCTCCCTCCCTCCCCCCCTCTCTCTATCCCTCCCTCCCCAGATGCATTTGTCCGCTACAGTTTCGGTCGCCCCGTCCTCTCTCTCTCCCTCCCTGCCGGTCAGCGGTGTCGCTTCACCGTGACGCCCATGTTGACCACGGTGGGTGACCTGCTGCGTGACATCACAGCCAAGGACCCCGGGGTGCACACGGCCACCCTGCTTACCGGAGGTGACCACACACACACACACACACACACACACGTCATTTAATAATGTTTCACAAATATTATCACTTTCTAAAAATATATATATTTTGTTTATTGATCACTTTTTAAAATATTATCACTATTTTTTTTAGATATTATCACTTTATAAAATATGATCAATATTTTTTGTATATAATCATTTTTTAAATATGATCACTTTCTAAAGTATTATCAATATTTTTTTTAGATTCTCATTTAAAAAAAGATATGATCACTTTCTAAAATATATATATTTTTTTATTATCATTAGAAAAATATGATCACCTTCTAAAATATTTTCACTATTTTTTAAATATGATCAGTTTCTAAAATATGATCAATATTTTTTTTATTATAATTTAAATAAAATATGATCACTTTCTAAAATATAATTTAAAAGAGTTATACTATCTTTTTTATCACTTTCTAAAATATTATCACTTTTAAAAAAATATTATCATTTAAAAAATAATATCTCTTTCTAAAATATTATAACTATTTTCTTGAATGTTATCTTTAAAAATATATATTATCACTTTCTAAAATATTTTCACGATTTTTTAAAATTGTATCTTTTTTTATTCAATCACTTTCTAAAATATTATCAAACATTTTTTAAATATTATTATGTTTTTAATATCACTTTCTAAAATATTATACTTTTTATATTAGCATTTTTTTTATTACGAATTTCTAAAATATTATCAACATTTTAAAAATATCACTATTTTTTAAATATTTTCACTATTTTTTATGTTAGAATTTTTTTAATATCACTTTCTAAAATATTATACTTTTTTTATATTAGAATTTTTTTAATTACTACTTCCCCTCTTCCTCTTCGTCCCCTCTTCCTCTTCGTCCCTTGTCCCTCCTCTCGTAGGCGGGCAGAGGATCTCTTCCTGCACCTTCATGGAAACCGTGTTGAGCGAAGACTTCCAGCTCGTCATCAACGGCGTCACGCACAGCGTGCGCTCTCTCGGACAAGGTTAGCTTAGCGTAGCTTAGCTCGCAGACAGGAAGCAGCGGCTGCGCTCGCACTAAGCCCCGCCCCCTGTGTCCGTCAGGCTCGTCTCACGAACACGTGCTGGGCGTGGACGACGTGAAGTACGTGGTGCGCCTCCTGCAGGCGGCGCTGGCGCTGCCCCAGAGCCAACACGCCGCGCACGCCGAGCTGCTGGCGGCGCGCGAGCGGCTAGCGGCGCAGCTGCAGCCGCTGGAGACGGTGAGCACCGGGAACACCAGGACCGGTCCACCTGTGATGTCATCGACTTGAGCCTGAACACACCTGTGTGTGTGTGTGTGTGCAGGTGAGAGTCAAGATGGCGCAGGAGGCGGAGTCTAGAGCATCACTTCTGGGGTGGGGGGGGCTGGCCTACCTGTCCTTGCAGGGAGGATTCCTGGGTTACCTCACCTGGTAAACACACACACACACAAACACACACACAAGCACATACACACACACACACACACACACACACACACACACACACACACACACACACACATCCATATACACGTACACACACATTCATATACACACACACATACACACACAATATGAAAATTACCATATGTGTGTGTGTTTGTGTGTGTCTGTATTTGTCTGTATGTGTGTGTGTGTGTGTGTGTGGACAGGTATGTGTTTGCGTGGGACGTCATGGAGCCGATCACCTTCTTCATCTCCCTCACCACCAGCATGATCTTCTTCAGCTACTACATCCTCACAAAGCAGGTCCTGAAGGACCCGAGACCACAAGGACCCACAAGACCACAAGGACCCCACTAGACTAGAAGGACGAGACTAGAAGGACCCACAAGGACCCCACTAGACTAGAAGGACCAGACTAGAAGGACCCACAAGGACCCCACTAGACTAGAAGGACGAGACTAGAAGGACCCACAAGGACCCCACTAGACTAGAAGGACGAGACTAGAAGGACCCACAAGGACCCCACTAGACTAGAAGGACCAGACTAGAAGGACCCACAAGGACCCCACTAGACTAGAAGGACGAGACTAGAAGGACCCACAAGGACCCCATTAGACTAGAAGGACCAGACTAGAAGGACCCACAAGGACCCCACTAGACTAGAAGTACCAGACTAGAAGGACCCACAAGGACCCCACTAGACTAGAAGGACCAGACTAGAAGGACCCACAAGGACCCCACTAGACTAGAAGGACGAGACTAGAAGGACCCACAAGGACCCCACTAGACTAGAAGTACCAGACTAGAAGGACCCACAAGGACCCCACTAGACTAGAAGGACCAGACTAGAAGGACCAGACTAGAAGGACCCACAAGGACCCCACTAGACTAGAAGGACGAGACTAGAAGGACCCACAAGGACCCCACTAGACTAGAAGGACCAGACTAGAAGGACCAGACTAGAAGGACCCCTCTAGACCAGAAGGAGTGTAGTGTATTTTCTGCCTGTTTGTCCTCATGAGTACAAACCTGTTTGTCCTTTATTGTGTGTGTGTGTGTGTGTGTGTGTGTCTGTGTGTATGTGTGTGTGTAGGAATTAATCTATCCGAACGTGCGAGACCGTCAGTTCCTCCACTACTTCCACCAGGGGGCGACGCAACAGAAGTTCAATGTAAACAAATATAACAAACTCAAAGAAGAGATGGCCAAGGTACACACACACACACACACACACACACACACACACACACACACACACACACACACACACACACACACACACACACACACACAGACACAGACACACAGACACACACACACAGACACACACACACACACACACTCATACAACAACTAAATATTTTCTTTTGTGGTACAAAAAAAGATGTAGTTAAGTATTCATTAATGTAGTGTGTACGTGTGTGTGTATATGTATGTATGTGTGCGTGTGGGTATATGTGTGTGTGTGTGTGCAGGTGGAGGCGGGGCTCCGGACCGTGAGGCGGGCCATCCGGCTCCAGGAGGATCCGCCTCACGCCGCTTGATGTTTAGCTTTATTAAATTAAACTTTTGCACAGTTACATTTTTTTTCTTTAATTTTTTTCTCTTTTTTCTTTTATCAGATGATTAAAAAAAAAGTTTAAAATCGATTAAAATAATTTAAGAAAAATAAAAAGTATGAAACAGGAACGACTGACAATAATTATTTAGTGAAGTATTTAATTAAATATTTAATTAAATATTTTATGAAGTACAGATCAATCATCTGATCAGGAGTTGAACCTGGTGACGGCCGGCCAGCCGGTTTGAAGCCGAATCCACTCAAAGTAGTGCGCCACCTGGTGGTCAGGAGAGAGAATGCAGCTTAACACATGAAGCATAGACTTCTATACGACCAGAGGAGCCCCCTGGTGGTCAGGAGAGAGAATGCAGACATTATTACCTGTGTATAAACTCCAGGGAACCCCGGGTGACCACACCTTTCCCCCCAGCTGACGATGCCCCACAGGTAGGACACGCCCAGCTCGTCCTCACAGACCAGCGGTCCCCCGCTGTCCCCCTGGCAGGAGTCCACGCTGCCGTCAAGGTCCCCCGCGCACATCATGCCGGGCTTGAAGCGCTCCCCGTAGAACCTCTGGCAGTCGTCGATGAGGGACACGTTGGCCCACAGCAGCACCTGCGCCGCCCGGCCGTCTGCAAACACACGTGACCTCGTGTGACCTTTGACCTCAGGGCCGGCGCCGCGGGGCCCCGGGGCGCGAGCCTGACGCACCTGCGGTCC
The DNA here is from genome assembly GCA_036178185.1 of Liparis tanakae. Classification (NCBI taxonomy): domain Eukaryota; kingdom Metazoa; phylum Chordata; class Actinopteri; order Perciformes; family Liparidae; genus Liparis; species Liparis tanakae. The sequence goes on along the minus strand of CM070111.1, from coordinate 683,737 downwards.
GCCCCCAGCCGGAGATGCTGCAGGTGTGGTTGGGCGTGAACAGGCGCTCGGACCACGGCACGCACACGGCGCTCACGGCCGGGTTGTCCTCCACGCACTGCGTCTGGAAGGGGAGGGGCTCCAGCCGCACCAGGGCGATGTCGTTCTCGTAGGTGTTGGCGTCGTACCTGCAGGCGGACACACACCGTCAGCCGGTGGTGGGGTAAGCGGTGGGAAGGGCGGGTAAGGGCAGTGGGGGAAGGGCAGCGGGGAGGGCGGGAGGGGGGCGGGGGGGGCGGGGGGGGCGGGGGGGGGGCGGGGGAGGGCAGGGGGGCGGGTGGGGGGGAAGGGGCGGGAGGGCGGGGGGGCGGGGGGGAAGGGCGGGGGAGGCGGGGAAGGGCGGGGGGGAGGCGGGGAGGCGGGAAGGGCGGGGAGGGGGGGGGGGGGCGGGGCCGGGGCGGGGGGGCGGGGGGGGGGGGGGAGGGGGGGGGGGGGGGGTGGGCGGGGGGGGGGGGGGCGGGGGAGGCGGGGGGGGGGGGGGGTGGGGAGTTGGCGGGGGGGAGGCGGGGGGGGGGGGCGGGGGGGGGGCGGGGGGGGCGGTGGGGGGGGCGGGGGGGGGGGGGGGGGGGGGCGGGGGGCGGCGCCGGCTCTCGGGTGGATGAGGACCTCCGCCACCGGGACGATGTCCGTCGTTCCCTGAACTCCGAACTTCTTCCACAGAGAGAACTTCACCTTGAAGGCTTGGGGGTTGGGCCTGGAGGGGACACAGGGCTAGTACTACTAGTAGTACTAGTGGTACTCATAGTAGTAGTACTCGTAGTACCAGTACTACTAGTCCTAGCACCGGCCTGGTACCTGACGCAGTGTGCCGCCGTGAGGACCCAGCAGCCCCCGATGAAGGCCCCCCCACAGTCCACCTTCCGGTTCTCCACCAGAGCGACCTGCCACTGGATCTGAGTCTGAGGAACGGCACAGTGTGAGGCAGAGAGGCTGCTGGGAAATGTGGGCGGGTACCGCCGCGCTCTGCAATGTTAGCGGAGGTCGTGAGGTCACGGGACTGACCGGGTTGGCCGGGACTCCTCCCACGACCCTCCGGACGCGATGCCGCTCCTCCACCTGCACCGAGTCCACGGTGGAGGAGTTAGAGACCCCACAGAGCAGGCTGGAGACCAGGAGGGCCCGGTCCCCACGGGTCACTACACACACACACACACACACACACACACACACAGAGACACACACATACATCAACACGTCATTGAGTTGTCGTGTGAGTCGATGCTGTGGTTACGTACCTGTTCTGGGAGAGATGTACTCTGAAAAAATACAACCCATAAAACAAATGATCATCACACCGACTAACAACAACAACAACAATAACAACCACAACAACAACCACAACAACAACAACAACACTTCCTGATGAAGAGTCAGACTCGTCCTCAGTGTCAGGTCGCCTCTACCTGTCTGGTTCACTGCTTTGACTATGGAGGAACACAAACATACAGGATACATGTTACATATATGACGGAGGTGACGGAGGTGACGGAGGTGACGGAGGTCACGGAGGTCACCCACGGGGGCGTGGTTCCTGGGTTTCGTCCGCTCCGTCCAGACAGTCCTGCTGTCCGTCTCTCAGCGCGTCCCCCGGGACGCAGACGCCTGTCCGGCAGCGGAAGCTTCCATTCCTGCATTCTGAAGGACACGACCTTCAGGTCAGGGCGCCGCGGCCCGTGTGTTGGTGTGTGTTGGTGTGTGTTGGTGTGTGTTGGTGTATATGTGTGTGTGTGTGTTTGTTTTTGTTTACCTTTGCAGCACATCTCGTCGCTGCGGTCGCCACAGTCGTCGACCCCGTTGCAGGTCTGGGCCTTGGAGACGCACTTCTTGTTGACGCACCTGAAGCCGCAGTCTGAAAACAAACACGGAGGCTCCTCACGCCGCCCCCTACAGGCGGACGGGGGTATTCCCTTTACGTATTCCCGCTGGTAGGACTGACCGTGCTGCACCAACGACCCCGCGTGACACGTTGCCGTGGCGACCTTCTTGGGAACGGGTCGCTTGTCGTAGATCACGCACTCGGCGAGCGACGTCTCGTAACCTTGGCAACGGACGCTGACACAGCGTTTTGGAAAATTCCTGTCGACAGTGTTGTTTCTGACGTAGAAAGCGGCCTTCACTGCTCCGCTGAAAGGTCACAGAAGGTCAGACAAGGTCTAACAAAGGTCTCAATAAATCAACCAAGGTGACGGAAGGTTGAACAGTTCACCCAAGGTCACATAACGTTGAACAAAGGTCACATGAGGTCAAACAAAGGTCACAGAAGGTCACAGGCACAAGTGTGGCCATAGAGCCGTGTTCCCTCACAGTAGGTTCCTCGGGTTCCTGCAGGCCACGTTGGCGGCCGCCATGTTCCAGCGCCTGGGGCAGACCAGCAGCTCCTCCCCCTCTCCGGCGTCAGGAAGGAAGAGCGAGACGACCCCGGAGGCCGCGTCCACGCTGCTGCGGAACTTGGGACGCCGCTCTGCGGTGAGGAGAAGTCGGTGAGGACGGGCGAGCGAGAGGTCCGGAGGCGACGGACGTATCGGCGTCTGGCGAACCTTCACAACCCCCCCCGAAGTGAGACATGGCCGCTCTCTTCTTCAGGCAGGACACCGCCATCACCTGGAAGACACGGCGTGAGAGAGGCCCAAGGCCCCGCCCTCCTGACGACAAGCCCCGCCCTCCTGACGACAGGCCCCGCCCTCCTGACGACAGGCCCCGCCCTCCTGACGACAGGTCACTTCCCTCCTGACGACAAGCCCCGCCCTCCTGACGATAGGCCACCTCCCTCCTGACGACAGGCCCCGCCCTCCTGACGACAGGCCCCGCCCTCCTGACGATAGGCCCCGCCCTCCTGACGATAGGCCACCTCCCTCCTGACGACAAGCCCCGCCCTCCTGACGATAGGCCACCTCCCTCCTGACGATAGGCCACCTCCCTCCTGACGATAGGCCACCTCCCTCCTGACGATAAGCCGCCTCCCTCCCTACGATAGGCCACCTCCCTCCCTACGATAGGCCACCTCCCTCCTGACGATAAGCCGCCTCCCTCCCTACGATAGGCCACCTCCCTCCCTACGATAAGCCACCTCCCTCCTGACGATAGGCCACCTCCCTCCTGACGATAAGCCACCTCCCTCCCTACGATAGGCCACCTCCCTCCTGACGATAGGCCACCTCCCTCCTGACGATAAGCCACCTCCCTCCTGACGATAAGCCACCTCCCTCCTGACGATAAGCCACCTCCCTCCTGACGATAGGCCACCTCCCTCCTGACGATAGGCCACCTCCCTCCTGACGATAGGCCACCTCCCTCCTGACGATAGGCCACCTCCCTCCTGACGATAGGCCACCTCCCTCCTGACGATAGGCCACCTCCCTCCTGACGATAGGCCACCTCCCTCCTGACGATAGGCTACCTCCCTCCTGACGATAGGCCACCTCCCTCCCTACGATAGGCCACCTCCCTCCCTACGATAGGCCACCTCCCTCCTGACGATAGGCCACCTCCCTCCTGACGATAGGCCACCTCCCTCCCTACGATAGGCCACCTCCCTCCTGACGATAGGCCGCCTCCCACCAGTCGAGCCCCGCCCCCCGCCAGGTGAGCTGCTACCTGGCAGTAGGAGCGGTAGGTCCGGTGGTCCAGCCCGCAGACCGTGTCCTCCCCCCGGACCGGGCACATGTACGGCGGTTTGCAGGAGCAGCGTCCCTCGACGCAGCGCTGCCACGGGGGGCAGAACACCAGGTCACATGACGCCCGGGTCCGGCTTCAAGAGAGAGAGACGGGTTACGTCCAGAGAAGAGAGGGAACACAACGTGACGTCTGAGGAACCGAAACATTCGCACTTCTTCTGCAGACACTCGGCTGGACCCACAAACTGGTCTTCCTTGGGTTCTTCAGAGGTCGGGGGGGCCGTGGAGGGCGGTGGGTCCGCGGGGTCCTTGGGGGTGGTCAGGTCCATGGGGTCCGTGAGGTCTTTGGGGTCCATGGGGTCCATGGGGTCTTTGGGGTCCATGGGGTCCGTGGGGTCTTTGGGGTCCATGGGGTCCGTGGGGTCTTTGGGGTCCATGGGGTCCGTGGGGTCTTTGGGGTCCATGGGGTCCGTGGGGTCTTTGGGGTCCATGGGGTCCGTGGGGTCTTTGGGGTCCGTGGGGTCCGGGCTGCTCCCCAGGGGGCGTGAGGGGGGGCCGTGCGGGACCTCTGGGCCGTGTGCCGTCTGCTCCATGTGGTTTGGACTCTGGTCTTCGGGCCGATGTCTTCGCTGGAGAACAAAGACAAACGCGAGTTGAGGCGCCACGCAGATCCACCTCGAGACATCGTGGAGAACGGGACGGAACACAAGCAACCAGGAAGGCGACTCACCGAGTCAGAGCTCAGAACCAGGAGAACCAGCAGCAGAACCGAAGCCCTCATCTCGTTGATCCAACGTTCCGCTGCAGACACGGAGAACCTGGTTCTGTCGGCGAGCGCCTGCTGCCCCCCGGTGACATCATCCATCAATCATTGGCTCAGAGAACCCGTCATCCAGTAACCAGGGGGCGGCGCCGGCACCCGGCCCTGGAGGTCGCGGTCTGAACCCGACCGTGTTTGGTTGCTTCCAGAATAAAAAGCGGGTCACGTGACTCGGAGGTTTCAATCCGCCGCCGGCCTGAAGCCGATCGGGAACGCTCCGGATCAATAAGTTCATCCATAACACGAAGAAACAAGTTAATGTTCAACGCTCGGTCAACAAAACAGAAGCCACCGGGCGAAGGTCTGGGATTTACAGGACACACACACACACACACACACACACACACACACACACACACACACACACGCACACACGCTTTTGTCAAAAAGTTTCTTCAGAAGGAAATCATTCTGTGTAGAAGCTCATTTAGAACCTGTTTACCAGAGTGTACAACAACAACAACAACAACAACAACAACAACAACAACACTTAAAGATAACTCATAACAAATGGATGACATCATATATTGTTGTTTATTTGTAATATTCACTGGTTCTCGAGTTCCACGAGGAACGTCCTCGAGGACGTTGAATATTTACTGAATAAATACGTACACATCATATATACACTATCAATATATATATATAAATATATATATATATAGTGAATATTTCTATATATATATATATATATATAAATATACAGCATATATATCAATATATATATAAATATAAACAATATATTTATAAATATATATATATAAATATACACCATATATAAATATGCACACATACCTGTTATAGGTGTAGTAAATATTTTTTCTGTTCATACATTATATACATAATTATATGCATAATTTATACTTAATGTGATTGTTGACTTTGATTAACGTAATTTACGTTAGATTATATAATACAATAATATCATAATATAAGAAGAAGAATATAAGAAAAGCAGAAACAGAGTAAGATTGTTAAGCTTCTCAAAGATGAAAAACATAAACGCACAACGTTTATATTGCAGCTGAATGTGTGTGTGTCTGTGTCTGTGTGTATGTCTGTGTGTATGTCTGTGTCTGTCTGTGTATGTGTGCGTGCGTGTGCGTGTGTGTGTGCGTGTGCGTGTGTGTAAGCCACGGTTGGTGAGAAGGGTTCAATTGCAAGTGCATGTTTGTTTTGTATATATATGGGCATCAAACCCCCGACACTCGAGTATTATGGGCTGGCGGCCGCTGCCTCCCGGAGGCCGTTGAGGGCGGCGTGCATCCGGAGGTGCAGCCGGCTCTCCATGGAGTAGTCCTTGTAGTTCGTCCTGATGAACACGGTACATCATATTTAATATATGTGTATGTATATATATATACATGAATAAATTATATACAGATATTGAGATGTATCAAGGTAGACTATATTCGTATAAAAAAGTATATGAAGGTATGTTTGTATGAAAGTAAACAGGTGTAGGAGTTTAATGTATAGAGTACATGAAGTTATATCAGAAAGTACAGAGATGTTTAAAGGTATATACACATAAATAGAGGTTAATACAGGGATATGAAAGTAAAGAGAAGAAGATGTGTATGTGAAAGTAAACTACATAAAGCTATATAGACATGTAGATGTATATGCGGTATATTATATATATATGAATAGATGAATACGTGGTGACTCACTTGGCGTTTTCGATGTAGGCGCCGGCCTTGGCGGCGTCTCCCTGCTGCTTGTAGAGCAGCCCCAGCTCGTAGAGCGTGAAGGGGATCAGGTAGTGGTCGTATCGGATACGACTCTCGCTGAAACACACAGACCGCCCGTCACTCCCACCTCTCAGGAGCTAGACCTGGACCTGTCGGGCTGCAGGTCTTACCTGGACAGGACCTGCGTGAAGCAGAGCTCAGCCTGCAGCAACCGGCCCAGGTGTTTCAGGCAGAGTCCCTTCAACATCTGGACCAGGCAGCTGTCGTCTGGGTGGAACTCTGAGGGGCCTGAACGGGACATGGACATCACATGACCCAACTGGACCAAGCATCAGTTTAGAGGTAGAGGTAGAGGTAGAAGGTAGAGGTAGTAGAAGGTAGATGTGAACGTAGAGATAGAGGTTGAAGGTAGAGGTAGAGATTGAGGTAGAGGTAGGAGAAGGTAGAGATAGAAGGTAAAGGTAGAAGGTAGAGGTGAAAGTAGAGATAGAGGTTGAAGGTAGAACGTAGAGGTAGATATAGAAGGCAGAGCTAGAAGGTAGAGCTAGAAGGTAATAGGTAAAATGTAGAGGTAGAATATAGAGGTGAAAGTAGAACATAGAGGTAGAAGTAGAAGGAAGAAGTAGGGGGAAGAGATAGTAGAATATAGAAATAGAGGGAGTAGAGGTAGAAAGTAGTAGAGGTAGAAGGTAGAGGTAGTAAAGGTAGTCGAGGTAGAGGTAGTCGAGGTAGAAGGTAAGAGGTAAAACATAGAGGTAGAATTTAGAGGTGAAAGTAGAGATAGAAGTAGAACATAAAGGTAGAGGTAGAAGGACGAATGTAGAAGTAGGGGTAGTAGAATGTAGAAATAGAGGTAGTAGAGTTGTAAGTAGAGGTGAAGGTAAAAGTAGAGGTCTTTAGAGGTAACGGTAGAGCTTGCTGCTTGACAGAATTGTTTTTTCTGTCCAGTAGAAACTAAAGAAGTGGGCCGAGGACAGAACCCTGTGGAACCCCTTTTCTTCTGTTTTGTCACTTACTACTAATACTAATATTTAATGAGTAAGAAAGTAAAAAAGAGAATAAATATATATAAATGTATATATATATGTATATTTATACAGTGACTGAACGCACTGGGGTCGTTGCGGAGCCGCTCCTCGGCCGCCTCGATGGTGACCAGCTGGGCCTCGGTGCTGTCGGCTCTCTTCCCCATGATGGTGAACCCGTTCCAGACGTACATCATCTCCTGAAGGACAGGTGTTTATTAGTCAGGGCCCTTGAAGGTGTTCCAGGAGGCGGAGCTACATGTTTCACAGTCGATGTGTCGCGGATACCAGGGCGGGGACGACCAGCAGGACGGGGCGGGCCGCTTTGTAACGCCGAGACTTCCTCACGGCAAACTTCTCCGTCGGGATGGACTTCCCCGCCAGGCGCTGTTTCAGCCCCTCCACCTGCCTGCACACAAAGAGATGCTCTGCCTTGTGTTCCTTCACCCGGGAGGACCCCCCAGAACACGGTGCAAGTCTTCAATGAGGCGGACTGACTTAAAGAGGTCCACCACGTCCTCCCCCGTCCTCTTCACCTCCTCCTCGGACATCATGCTGAGGATGGCCGCCTTCTGGTACACATAGATGGCCTGGAGAGGACAGAAAAACCAGATGGAAGACCCACGACCTGGTGTACTGGTCTCGACAGAAGCTTCTAGACCTTCTGGTGTACTGGTCTCTCTAGAAGCTTCTAGACCTGGACTATCTTGTGTGTTCCTCTCGACGCGGTCCTTGTACCTTGGACCAGCGGCTCTCCTTGCACAGCAGGTCTGCGTACTGGTAGGCCTGCTGCCACTCCTGCTGGTAGGAGTGGGTCCACATCAGTTCCCAGTAGCACAGGTGGTGGATCTGCTTCCACTCCTGCTGGCTGCTGATGCACTCCTCGTACTTCGCCCGGGCCTGAAACACACAAGGCGGTTCTTCAAAGAGCTGCTTGAGGGTCTGAGCCTTAATGTTTGTGTTTCAGACGGTTTCGGAGCTTCAGACCTTCTCGAAGTTCCCTCTCAGCGTGGAGATGCGAGCCGAGTAGAAGAGGACGATGGAGCCCTGGAGGACACAGAGCGAGGTTTAGCGTCATCGGTGGACCGGACCGGGTGTTCTGCAGGACTCACTTCAGGGTACTTCTGCTGGTACGGCTCCAGCAGAGCGTCGGCCTCCGCCAGGTCCCCCTCTCCGGTTCCTGAACACAACACCATGTGGGTCACGAGGGGCTCAGCTCATCACCACCCGCACATTATGGGATGGAGCTCTGCTTCCCTACCGAGGATCAGGGACACGTATGTGTTGTAGAAGAGCAGCGTCAGGGCGCAGAAGATGGACCGCAGGCTGTGACCGCAGGCGCCCTCCTTCAGCTGGGCCAGGCCGAAGGTCTGCAGACAGACCGCATGAGGCCGGGGACCTCTTCAGGTCTACATAGAACACATGAAGGTCGTACGAACCCGGTTCCCTGAGAATCCGATGAACTCCAACAACCTCAAAATCCTGTGAGGGAGGAGGGACAACATCTGGAAGAGATAAACCGTTTGATATTGGATCTGTTAATTCACACCTGTGATTCGTTGATAACGGCATATTTAGTCAATAAAATAATTTCAGTAAAATTTTATATTTTTGTAATAAAATTATATTGTCAAATTAAATATTTTTGGCAAATAAAAAAAAATATATATATATTTTGTCAAATTAAATATTTTTTTTCAAATAATTTAGTGTAAGGAAATAATTTTCAGAAACCACCAACAGAGGAAGTGTGACTCAGTGAGCCAAAGTTAATGATATAATAAAATCATTTAGTAAAGGGAAATAATTTAGTAAAAAGAAATAATTTAGAAAAAAATATATATTTTTGTAAAATGAAATAAATTTCTAAAATAAAATAATTTTCTAAAATACATTTATTTGGTAAAATATTATAATAAATATAATTAAGTTAATAACATAGTCCAATACTTTAGTAGAAAATGTAGTCAAAGAAATTAATTTGTAAACAAAAGAAATATTTTAAAATTAAATTATTTTGTAAAATAAAATTATTTGGAAGAAATTAAATAATCTGGAAAAAATATTATACTTTTGTAAAATTAAATACATTTCCTTTTTGTAAAATAAAATAATTTTATAAAATACATTTCTTTGGTAAAATATAATTAAAAAATATAATAAAGTTAATGTTAAAATACAATAATTTAGTAAATTGAAATAATTTAGTCAAAGAAATCATTTTGTAATAAAAAAACAAGGTTTTATTCTCCATCTGTAACTCCTCCCGTCTGGGACTGGGAGGGGAGTAAAACCAGCGCCCACCAGGTTGAAGGAGCCGACGCCGAGTTTCACGCCGCCGTCAAACTGCCTGAAGACGTCGGACCGGCAGGACGGGTCCTGAGGGCCGCTGGCCCCCTGCTGGCAGTCCCTGTGGAGCAGAGAGGAGCTCAGGGGGAACCACGGGACCCCCAAGAGGTCTGGAGGATCCACGGGACCCCCAAGAGGTCTAGAGGATTCAGAGGACCCCCAAGAGGATCAGAGGATCCACAGGACCCCCAAGAGGTCTAGAGGATCCAGAGGACCCCCAAAAGGATCAGATTCAAAGGGATGAAGGTGTGGTCGTCATGGTGATGCTGGTGACTCATTATGGGATGTCTGGTGTTGGACTCACTTGTAGATCTGGTAGCTTGTTTGTATCTTTAGGCCTCCTTTAATAAAACTGATCATGTTCTCATCCTGAGAGAGAGGGGAGGAGGGGGAGAGGGAGGAGGGAGGGGGGAGAGAGAGGGGAGAGGGGGGAAGAGAGAGGGGGGAGGAGAGAGGGAGGAGGGGGAGAGATAGGGTAAAATTACATAATATTGAATTAGTTAACCCTATCATTACTGACATGTACACAGGTAAACAGGTAAACATGTAAACAGGTAAACACACCTGCACGAAGGTGAGCATGGCCTTCTGCAGCAGACACTCGGCGTAGCAGATCTCCGCGTGCATCTCCTCTGTAACACAGAGCAGCTCAGTGACCTCTGCTGACCTCCAGCTGCCAATCAACCGAGGGGGCGGGGCTTGTGTGTACCTTCCTGCAGCTTGGACTGCTTGCTGATCAGACTGGAGAGGGAGCCAATCACAGAGCTCCTCTTCCTGAACCTGCACACAGGTGGGGCCACAAGCATTAGGATCCGTTATTATTAAAACTTAAAGATTTGGTCAAATTAAATAACCGCGCTAAATAAAAATAAGAAATTACCAAATTTAATAATTATTCTAATATAAAGATGTTTGTCAAATAACTTAATATTCTACAGCAAAATATTGTTAACTAAATTCTTTCATATATTTAGTCAAATATATATATTTTAAATAACATCATTTAGTGAAATAAAAAAATTCTGTCAAATAAAATATAAAACATTTTGTTGGAAAATGTTATAATTTAGTTTGATAAAAAATATTTTCTAAAACATGTAAATATTAAAATAAAAATTAAATGTATTTAAAATAATATAATTTATTCCAACAGAGTTACTTTTTTAATAACATAATTGAGTCTAATTAAAGTATTTATAAGCTGCCGGATGTTAACGATCAACAGGTTTGTCCTGCTGGGGGCGCTACAGACGCTCACCTCTGGCAGGTGTGCAGCGCCTCCTTGATGGTTGCCATGGCAGCCTGAATGTCTCGCTGCTCGAAGGTCATCGTGGCCTGAAGCACCAGGATGCTGCTGTAGCCCAGAGCGTGGTACATGCTGAGCTTCCACCTGCAAGCACACACACACACACATAAAGTCTAGATTGTGTGTGTGAGTGTTACATGACGCACACAGACTTGTTGCCGTGGTTACCATGGTTTGAGGAGGTCCAGGGCTTCAGAGAACTTGTTGTTGAGGACCAGATTGAGAGCGCACTGAGTCTCCTGGATGGCCGTGTGCAGGTCCATGTGACACGCCCTGCACACATACACGCACACACACACACACACACACACACACACACACACAGACTCACACACACACACACACACACACACGCACACGTATACATACACACACACACACACAGTTCTACCAATCAGCACAGGAAGTAGTAAAGCTCAGTTTCAATAACAAGGGTGTGTGTGTGTGTGTGTGTGTGTGTGTGTGGTCGCCTGTGTGTGTGTGTGTGTCTGAGTGTGTGTTTGTGTGTACTCACGCAGGGACTCGGTCGTAGGCGTCCTCGAAGCAGTCCTGAGGACCACAGGAACACAGTGGGGTTACTTTGGTTATCTGCATCCTGATTGGCTGCTGGAGGTTGCTCTCTAGCGCCCCCTCAAGGTGAGTTCAGACACATCGACCAATGAGCCTCTTAGGGGCGTGTCTTGTTTTCCAAAGCTCATAACGTCAACACTGGCCTCAGCGCTCCAGATGAACCTGCACACCAACTCTGGCGGGATCTCAACACTAGGGGGCGCTACAGTAACTCGCTCCATGAGGGCCATTTTGAGCATTCGTACTTTCACAGACTCCTCCCACAAACTTTATCTGTTCAACTTCACTTTGGTTTAAGGATGACCTTGAAGATGATCTAAAGACCTTGACGATAATCAGTTATCAAACCTGAAGAACCTTGACGTGTCGTGGAACCCAAATGAACGTAAAGTTGATTACAACTAAAGTTAATTAATTACATTAATTATATTAATTACAATTCCATATAATGCACAATCTTCTGTGTTTCATTTGCTGGTTTATTCTTTCTCAGTAACTTGGCTCTGCGTAATTATTGAATTATCATCAAAACATTGTTTAATTAGTTCATTGCTACTTGATTCTCCGTGTTGTTACGAAGTCGAACGAACGACGGAGGAACCGAGGCTGCTGATTGGCTCAATCCAGTTCATATGTGAAGGCAATGCTGTGCCAGAGGTCACACACACACACACACACACACACACACACACACACCCTAGTTATTGAATGTGAGCCTCAGTGGAATGTCACCCAGCACATGTTCTATGTTTATAACACGTGAACACTGGAGCCTCAGGAGGAGCTAAGAATAGCAGAGCAGGGCCCTTACATCATAGTGTACAGCTGCAGACACACACACACACACACACACACACACACATACACACACACACACACACACACACACACACACAAACACAAACACACACACACGTGATTCACATCAAAACATGTTGCTGTTTAGAGCAAACATGTTTATAAGGTTAAACGTATGGAAATAAAGAGACCATGGTGCTGAGAAACACTACCACTATAGACCACAGGGGGCAGCAGAACCAACACTACCACTATAGACCACAGGGGGCAGCAGAACCAACACTACCACTTTAGTCCACAGGGGGCAGCAGAACCAACACTACCACTATAGACCACAGGGGGCAGCAGAACCAACACTACCACTATAGACCACAGGGGGCAGCAGAACCAACACTACCACTATAGACCACAGGGGGCAGCAGAACCAACACTACCACTATAGACCACAGGGGACGCGGCTTCTAGAGGGTTCCATGGTTCTCTCAGGACAGGAAGTGATGTCATAGGATAAGTAAAGATGGAGGATGAGTGTGTCCTCTCTCTCTCCTCCAGACAAACGGATGCTCTCTCGCTCACAGCTTTCAACACACACCTCCCACTGTGTGTGTGTGTGTGTGTGTGTGTGCTCCTCACAGGAGGGCTGTGGTGAGGAGGTCCCGGTGGACCCAGGAGGATCTCGTGGTGGTTCAGGGCCCGGAGGCCTCGTGCCGGGGGAACCAGAGCCGGCGGCCGAGGAGACGCGAGGAGGTCATGTGACTCATGAATTAGTCAGGACCCTCAGGCGGGTCGGGTTACACACCGGGGCCAACAACCCCGAGGACCCCCTTCAAAAGGACCTGCTACAGACTCGGTCCCCTTTCTAAAACCTCCTCAGAGCTCTGGACCCTCTTCCTGGACCCCCCGAACCCCGTTCAGATCCAAGAAACCTTCAAATGATCCGGAGAAGAACCCCTCAACCCAACAGGCCCCCTCCAGAACTCCCTCAGACCTGCAGGACCAGCTCAGCCCCCCGGCCCCTAAAGGAGGCCCAGAGTATCACAGAAGACCTCTGATCAAGACCTCTTGAAGGTCTCGTGGACCTCCTGAGACCTCCTGGGACCACCTGAGACCTCCTGGGGTACCTAAACCTACATGTAGAACCTTAAAGAAACCCAAACCCAGGAGGCTGGGGACCGATGCATCTTCTAGGTCACAAGAACCCCTTCAGGACCTGGACCTGCACGGACCTCTGGACCTCCTGAAGCCCCCGTTGAAGCCCTTCAGCCCGAGACCCTCATGAGGACTCCGTACCGGTCCCCCTGTGACCCAGTAGTGGAGGCTTCACTGGAACCCTGAGGGGGAACCGCTGAGCCGGTTCCAGCTGGTCTACAGACCGACCCAGACCACATGTGGGAGGTCCTCACTAAACCTGGTGTTTGATGTTGCTATGGCAACACGAAACCTGATCCTGTTGACATAAACACAAGAGACCTGAACCAGGACCTGGACCTGGACCAAGAGGACCTGGACCAAGAGGACCTGGACCAAGAGGACCTGGACCAAGAGGACCTGGACCAAGAGGATCTGAACCAGGACCTGAGACCAAGACTTGAACCAGGAGGACCTGGACCCGACCGGATCACAAGAATACATCTTCTACCTCGTTGTTTGTCGAGTATTTTAAAAAGTACAACAGTGTGTACTCTGTGGAGAAGTACACGAGAAATACACGAGAAATACTGATCACTTTATTGACACTATTATTAAATAATAGTATTATTAAAGCATTATTAAAGAAAATATATGTGTGTGTGTGTGTGTGTGTGTGTGTGTGTGTACACGGTGTGTGACGTGTCCGCGCACCTCCTCCTCGCGCACCTCCTCCTCTGCGGCGGATGCCATGTTCCTCCTTCAGCTCCGCGGGTTCCTCAGGAGAACCACGGGTCCATGTCCACACGCACGCGCACACACGCACGCGCTCTCTTCACTGATCGATCCGGTAGATTATCGATACCGATCCGGCGCGTCCTCGATCCTCCTCCGTGCGCGCGCTCTCTTCCTTGAAGAGGGGGAGGGAGAAAGAGAGAGACACACCTCTAGAGAGAGAGAGAAAGAGAGGGAAAGAGAGGGAGAGAAAGAAAGAGGGAGAGACGCACCTCCAGAGAGAGAGGGAGGGAGAGACACACCTCCCTGGCTTCCTGTTCCCTCCCATAAACAGGGGGCAAAGGGTGGGGGGAGGGAGAGAGAAGCGAGGGGGAGAGAGAGCAAGAGGGAGAGAAATTAAGAGAGAGAGGGGGAGAGAAAGAGAGGGAGAGAGAAAGAAGGAGGGGGAGAGAAAGAGCAAGAGGGAGAGAAATTAAGAGAGAGAGGGGGAGAGAAAGAGAGGGAGAGAGAAAGAAGGAGGGGGAGAGAAAGAGCAAGAGGGAGAGAAATCGAGAGAGAAAATGGGAGAGAGAAAGAGAGGGGGAGGAGTCTGTCTTTTCCGCTCTGATAAATCATGATAATAAACTCAGATCTTTGACTTGTGATTCTTTAATTCAGTAAACGAGGAACACAGAACGTCTTCATCAGGACCATCAGATCAGAGTCTCATGCGACGACAACAACAACAACAACAACAACATCATCTCATGGCGGCACATTACTGAATAAAACATGTACAAAAGCTATAAAAGCACCGAATCCTGCCCGGCAACCCCGGCGTGGCGGCAGTAACGCTCAGTCTCTCAATACAACTACATCTCCCATCAGCCCCGTCACCTGCCTGAACCAACTCAGGTACTGTTAGCAGAGGTAGTTAAGGCTACGTCGGCTTCTTAAAGGTACAGCGCACCCTAACGACGACAGGTGGGTCAGAGAGACAGGTGAGGCGAACGCTCAGTGACAGGTAATAAATAATCAGCTCATGTACATGTGTGTGTGTGTGTGAAGTCATTGTTTATGTGGGGGAAAGGGGCGTGGTTCTTGGTCCCCCCCTCAGATTAGAGTTGGTTCAGTCCAGGCTTCAAACACAGAACCTTCAGGGACAGTCCACTGGAGCTGTGGGGGGGGACACGACAACAACAAACAATGATTTATTCAGACAAAACAAAAACAGGCAAGGTAAACAAACTTTTACTATATATATATATATATATATATTTAAATGATACATTAAGCATGAAACTTATTTTAGAATAATTTTAAACTAAGAAATTACTATTTTTGTCTTAAAGTCTATTGTAATAAATTAAATGTAACAATTAAAGTTAAAATAAATAATGAAAATGAAAAGTATTAATTTGATAAATAAAGGATATTTTATTATTCATGTCTCTAAGAATCCATTTACTTAATCAGATTGTGTAAGAACATTCCATTTAAAACTATGACATCATCCCCTGAGACCAGCAGTCATGTGACATGAGGAGAAAACCCCCAAAGTGTCTCATTAAATTACTCACCGATTTCCATTTTCACCTCCTCCTCCTCCTCTCCACTGTCACTCCCTCTGTCTGTGGCCTCCAGAGGCTCCTCCCTCTCCTTCTCCTCCTGCAGAGGCTCCTCCCCCTTCTTCTCCTCCCTGTCTTTCAGCGGCGGCTCCTCCTCCTCCTCCTCCTCCTTCTCCAGCAGAGGCTCCTCCCCCTTCAGCCTCTCAGCCCGCTGCGCCTCCTCCCGCTCCTTCTCCTCCAGCAGGGAGCGCAGGAAGGCGGCGCTCACCACCTCCTCCCCCTCCCCCACCAGGAAGGCGTTCTTGAAGCGGCTGTACAACATGGCCGCCTTGTCCATGACGGCCCGGCTGGCCTTGTAGCTCCGCAGCTGCACACAGAGAGGAGCGTTAGCCCAGCACCTCCTCAGAGGAGCGTTAGTGTCCCCCTCCTCCCCCCCCACGTCACCTTCCTGAGGGTGGAGACCAGCTCGCTGTGCCTCTGCACATGTTTACACGTCACGTACACCATGCTGAGCTGGTCCAACGCCAGCAGGCACTTCCTGATGTCCTGCAAGACGAGGAGGAGGGTCAAGACGAGGAGGAGGGTCAAGACGAGGAGGAGGGTCAAGACGAGGAGGAGGGTCAAGAGGAGGAGGAGGTCAAGAGGAGGCCAAGAGGAGGAGGGTCAAGACGAGGAGGAGGGTCAAGACGAGGAGGAGGGTCAAGACGAGGAGGAGGGTCAAGACGAGGAGGAGGGTCAAGACGAGGAGGAGGGTCAAGACGAGGAGGAGGGTCAAGACGAGGAGGAGGGTCAAGACGAGGAGGAGGGTCAAGAGGAGGTCAAGAGGAGGAGGGTCAAGACGAGGAGGAGGGTCAAGACGAGGAGGAGGGTCAAGACGAGGAGGAGGGTCAAGACGAGGAGGAGGTCAAGAGGAGGTCAAGAGGAGGAGGAAGTCAAGAGGAGGAGGAGGTCAAGAGGAGGAGGTCAAGAGGAGGAGGAAGTCAAGAGGAGGAGGAGGTCAAGAGGAGGAGGAGGTCAAGAGGAGGAGGAGGTCAAGAGGAGGAGGAGGTCAAGAGGAGGAGGAGGTCAAGAGGAGGAGGAGGTCAAGAGGAGGAGGAGGGTCAAGACGAGGAGGAGGGTCAAGACGAGGAGGAGGGTCAAGACGAGGAGGAGGGTCAAGACGAGGAGGAGGGTCAAGACGAGGGGAGGTCAAGAGGAGGAGGAAGTCAAGAGGAGGAGGAGGAGGAGGGTCAAGACGAGGAGGAGGAGGTCAAGAGGAGGTCAAGAGGAGGAGGAAGTCAAGAGGAGGAGGAGGTCAAGAGGAGGAGGAAGTCAAGAGGAGGAGGAGGTCAAGAGGAGGAGGAAGTCAAGAGGAGGAGGAGGTCAAGAGGAGGAGGAGGTCAAGAGGAGGCCAAGAGGAGGAGGAGGTCAAGAGGAGGAGGAGGTCAAGAGGAGGAGGAGGTCAAGAGGAGGCCAAGAGGAGGTCAAGAGGAGGCCAAGAGGAGGAGGAGGTCAAGAGGAGGAGGAGGTCAAGAGGAGGAGGAGGTCAAGAGGAGGCCAAGAGGAGGCCAAGAGGAGGAGGAGGTCAAGAGGAGGCCAAGAGGAGGAGGAGGTCAAGAGGAGGAGGAGGCCAAGAGGAGGCCAAGAGGAGGAGGAGGTCAAGAGGAGGAGGAGGCCAAGAGGAGGCCAAGAGGAGGAGGAGGTCAAGAGGAGGAGGAGGCCAAGAGGAGGCCAAGAGGAGGCTCACGGGGCGGTCGGTCTTCAGGGCGATGCGGATGTCTCCGTGGATCCGGTGCAGCGTGGCGTCCGTCAGCGTCGGGGAGGCGGAGCTCTTCTTCCCGGCGCCCGACGAGCCGCCTCCCTCTTTGGACTCCGCCTCCTCGGCCCTCCTCGTAGCTCCGCCCCCTTTAGACTCGGCTTTGTCGCTCCTCTTCCTCGGCGTCGCCTCCCCGTCGGCGACCTTCTGCTCCGACTCTTCTTCCGTGGTTCTCTCGTTCTTCCTCTCCCTCCGCTCGCTCTCCTTCTTCACCTCCTTCTGCTCGTCTTCGCTCTTCTTCTTCTCCCCGCTCCGCTTCTCTCTCTCCTTCCCTTTCCCGGAACTCTTCTTGTCGTCCACCTTCTCCTCTTTCTTCTTCTTCTCCTCCGCCGCCGCCATGGTCACTCCCCCCATCACGGTCTTCACCTGGACTTTGGCTCCGCCTCCAGGCGTCGCCTTCACGATCTTCCCGATGATTTTCCTCTCGTCTTTCTTCTCCTCCGTCTTCTGGACGCTCTCCTTCTCTTTGCTCACGTCCATCTTCTCCTCCGTCCTCTGCTGCTCCTCCTTCTTCTTCTCCTCCGTCCTCTGCTCCTCCTTCTTCTTCTCCTCCTCCTCTTCCTCTTTTTTGGCGCCTCCTCTCAGTTTCACCTCCGTCGTCGTCGTCTCCTCCTCTTTCGACTTCCTGCTCGTGGAGTTCTTCTTCTTCGCGGCCTGACTCCTCCTCTTCTTCGCCTCCAGGTTCCTGTGAAGTGGAGGCAATGAGAACATGTGACTCCTCCTCCTCCGCCTCCTGCTGCTCCTCCTCCTCCTCCTGCTCCTCACAGGCAGCCCTTGCTCCTCCTCGTCGCTCCCCTCTCGTCCTTCAGCAGTCCTCTCAGAGACGTCAGCAGACTTTCCCTCTTGGCAGCCAGGCGGCGCTGCAACGTCAACAAGTTGTTGTTGTTGTTGTTATTTACATCTTTAAAGTATTTGTTTCATCAAACTATTGTGAAAACATCGAGAAACAATGAAGCGTCTTCACCTCCTCGTTCACGGCGCCTCCTCCTTTCTCCTCTTCGCCTTTTCCTCTCCTCGTCTTCATCGCTTTGCTCCCTCTGGTTTTCTTCACCTCCTTCTCCTCCGTCTCCTCCTTCTTCATCATCATTGTCGCCTCCTCTTTCTTCTTCTGGATCGTTGCCTCCTTCTTCATCATCACCACCACCACATCCTTCACCTTCTTCATCATCGTCGTCGCCTCCTCCTTCCTGTCTGCTTCTCTCCTTTCTTTTCCGTTAGTTTTCAGCTGCTCCTCCTTTTCCCTCGTTCTTTTCCTTCCCTCGCTCTCCGACCTTGTGTCCCTCTTCGTCCTCTCCTTCTCTGCTCCCCTCATCTCCTCCCTCCGTGTCCTATCCTCCTCTTTCTCTGTTCTCCTCGTCCTCTCCTTCTTTCCTTTGCTGCCACTTTGTTCCGTTTCCTTCTCCTTCGTTCTCGTTTCCTTCTTGTCCTCCTTCTTTCCTCTCCTCGGCCTCTCCCCCTCCCCCTCCTCCTCCTCCTTCTTTCCTTCGCTGCTACCTTGTTCCGTTTCCTCCTCCATTCTCGTTTCCTTCTTTCCTCTCCTCGTCCTCTCCTCCTTCGTTCCTTCGCTACCGTGTTCCGTTTCCTCCTCTGCTCCCCTCATCTCCTCCCTCCTTGTTCTCTCCTCCTTCTCTGTTCTCCTCGTCTCCCTCCTCGTCCTCTCTTCCTTCTTTCCTTTGCTGCCAACTTGTTCCGTTTCCTTCTCCTCCTCCTCCTCCTCTGTTCTCATTTCCTTCTTGTCCTCCTTTCCTCTCCTCGTCCTCTCCTCCTTATTTCCTTCGCTGCTACCTTGTTCCATTTCCTTCTCCTCTTCTTCCTCTGTTCTCATTTCCTTCTTGTCCTCCTTTCCTCTCCTCGTCCTCTCCTCCTTATTTCCTTCGCTGCTACCTTGTTCCATTTCCTTCTCCTTCGCTGTTCTCGTTTCCTTCTTTCCTCTATTTGTCCTCTCCTCTTTCTTTCCTTCTCTGCTACCTTGTTCCGTTTCCTTCTCCTCCTCCGCTCCCCTTGTCTCCTCTCTCCTTGTCTCCTGCCTCGTCCTCTCCTTCTTTTCTTTGCTACTACCTTGTTCCGTTTCCTCCTCCTCCTCCTCCGTTCGCATTTCCTTCTTTCCTCTCCTCGTCCTCCCCTCCTTCTTTCCTTCGCTGCTAATTTGCTCTGTTTCCTTCTCTGCTCTCCTCGTCTCCTCCTCGTTCTCTGTTCTCCTCGTCTCCCTCCTCGTCCTTTCCTCCTTCTTTCCTTCGCTGCCACCTTGTTCTCTTTCCTTCTCCACTCCGCTCGTTTCCTTCTCCGCTCTCGTCTCCCTCTTCGTCCTCTTTCCTTCACTGCTACCTTGTTCCGTTTCCTTCTTCTCCTCCTTCTCTGTTCTCCTCGTCTTCATCCCTTTGTTTTCCGATGTCTTTGGTTCTCCATCATCCATCTTCGTCTTCCTCAGTTTCTCCTCCTCTTCCACTTGTTTCGCTCCCTTACTGTCGTCCTGATTCCTTTCCTTCTGGTTGCTCCTCCTCTTGACTCCTCGGCTCTCCTCTTCCTCCTTCTCTTTTGTATTTGCTCCTCCTTCCCCACCCTGCGCCTCCTCTTTCCTCTCTGATGCCGTCGTCTCCTCTTTCTTTCCTTCAGCGTGGTCCCCATGCGGTTCCTTCTCTTCTCTCCTCCTCTTGAGCCCCTGCTTCACCAATGACTCCGCCTCCTCCCTCATCTCCTCCTCCTCTTCACTCCGTCCTCCTTCCTCCTCTTTCTTCTTCTCTTCCTCCTTGTCTTCTTTCTTCTTATCCTCCTCCTCTTCTTCTTTCTTCTCCTCCAGCTCCTTCTTCACTATCTCCACCTCCTGCTCCTCCTCTTTCTCCTCCTGCTCCTCCTCCCTCCTCCCCCCTGGCCTCCTGCTCCTCCTGTGGACACAGGGCTCTGAGGTGGGTTTCTGGCCGGACGATCTCAGAGACGCTCTGGTGGGAGTTTTACCCGCAGGAGCCACTTCCCGTTTACCCAAGATCCGGGTCCGAGGGGGCGTGACTTTATGTGGAGTGGGCGTGGCTTTAGGTGGAGTGGGCGTGGCTTTAGGTGGAGTGGGCGTGGCTTTAGGTGGAATGGGCGTGGCTTTAGAGGGGGTGCTCTTGGGCGTGTCCGTGGCAGTCGTCTTGGTGGGTGAAGCCTGAGGACACAACATCTATAGTCACACGCCAATAAACACAACGCATACTACTGTCTCTCTCTCTGCCTGTCTCACTCTCTGCCTGTCTGTCTCTCTCACCCTGGCTTTGCTCCCGACCCGCGGCGTGTTCTGGATCTCCCACATGCCCTCAGAGAAGCCTTTGATGCGCACGCCGCTGCCGAACTTCATCTTGTTGCCAACGAACGGGACGATGTTCTCCGGGAGGACCAGACCTCTGGGGGTGAGAGAGGGTGAGACACAGAGGAGGAGACACAGAGGAGGAGGAACAGAGGAGGAGACAGAGAGGGTGAGACACAGAGGAGGAGACACAGAGGAGGAGGAACAGAGGAGGAGGAACAGAGGAGGAGGAACAGAGGAGGAGGAACAGAGAGGGTGAGACACAGAGGAGGAGGAGACACAGAGGGTGAGACAGAGGAGGAGGAACAGAGGAGGAGGAGACAGAGGAGGAGACACAGAGGAGGAGACAGAGAGGGTGAGACACAGAGGGTGAGACACAGAGGAGGAGGAACAGAGGAGGAGGAGACAGAGAGGGTGAGACGCAGAGGAGGAGGAGACAGAGAGGGTGAGACAGTTGGATGACAGCTCTACCTACATTTGGTGCGTCCCGTAGAAGAAGACAGAGACTCTCTTCTTGGTTCCATCATCGGACTTACACACCTGAACACAGGAGGGAGAGAGAGAGTGTGTGTGAGTGTCTCTGTGTGTGTGTGTGTGTGTGTGTGTGTGTCTCACCCGGGCGGGCCAGTGAGGGAACCCTTTCATCTTGGCGAACACCAGGTCTCCCTGCTTGTTCTGCTCGACGTGTTTTCCCGGCATGCCTTCTGCTTTACGGCACAACAACCTGAAACACGTCAAAGGAGTTTTCACTCACACACAGATAAACATCCACTTCCCTCCACTTCCCTCCACTTCCCTCCACTTCCCTCCACTTCCCTCCACTTCCCTCCACTTCCCTCCACTTCCCGCCCTGTGAGCGGCAGCGCGCGCGAGGAGGAAACGGACTCCTCGCGCCGAGTCGCATGTTTCTCTGTTGACAAATACATGCTAGCGGAGATGCTCGCTTTAAGCTAGCTCGCCGTTATAACCCGCCTAGCTCCGCGTTCTTCTTCTCTGGTTATTACATGTGAGTTTCAACCGGACGGCGGGACTCTCACTTACCCGGAGAAACGAAGTCCAACCCGGTGGTCGTCTGGAAACGCGAGGGAACCTCCTCGGTGCGCGGGGCTGCTTCTCGTTACTAAGCTACGCCGTTACTCGGCGCCGCCATGTTGACTCGAGCAGCGTCACGTGACGTCAGCAGCGTTTCCCGCCCGCCCGCTGGACTGTACCACTCGCGACGGACCGTACCACCTCGAACGGAAACGTGAAAGACTAATAATACAGAAGGTAACAATTAATTATAAATGATTTAGCTTCTAACTCGATTATGTATTCAACTGAGAAGATGTAACTATATAATTATACAAATGTGAAGTACTCTATATTTACTTTAATGCGTTTCTTTCATCACCCAGACAGTAAAAACCTCACATTGTTTTACTTTTTCCAAGTTAAATGTATTTATTTAAAAAAAGTAATTAACTATACTTTAAGGCTTGCATGTACAAATCATAAGTAATGTACATTTACTATTTACATATTTATAGTTTTTTACAGCCGAGTCAAATATAGCAGTTTTCTTTCATAATTACTTTTCGTTTCAATATTAAACTGTTTATTTGCATATTTGTATAAGTTTCACCAACAATATATTATGTAAATTACAGTTTGTGCTGTAAAGTTATTTAAAAAAAAAATCAGAAATGGGACATTCTACAATATCACTTTAGTTTTACTTAAGATATTTGTTTAGTTCAGATCTGAATATTACTTCCACCGCCAGCAAGAAAAACCAAAAAAAACAAAATGCATAATTTATATTAATTAAGTTCTTGATATTAACCGGTATTATATTTTAATTTGTAGGTTTTTCCTGTGAATAAATAAAATGCACGTTAAAACTTCAGGAACTGGAAACACCAAGAAAATATGAAAAACGTATTAAAAGTATAATCAACAAACAATAAATAAGTTGCACAAATGTATATAAAAAACTAAACAATTTTAATGTGGATACAAATACATTTCTTTGTCACCAAACATCTGGAGGCAACGCCAGAAACATTTGGGTTTCTTTTTTTCCACCCAATTTCAGTTTTTTAAAGTTTTTCCAAACACAAGAAGATAAATAAAAACTAAATTGAGGAGAGAGTCATTTTGTAAGGTGGGTCAGTGTGGATGAAGGTCCTCGTCTTCACCTGCTGGTCTGCCCCCAGGCCACAGACCACAGGGGGTTCTAGTCGCTGTCGCTGTCGCTGTCCTCCTCCTCCTCCTCCTCCTCCTCCTTCGGTGCCTCCGGCTGCTCCTCCTCCTCCAGCAGCCCGGCGTAGAAGTCGTTGTCCCCGTGGGCCTTCTTGCTCAGCGCCTTCATGCGGCCGCCCTTTTTCTTCCTCTTGCGGTACTCGGCCACGACGGTGCCGGGCAGCGCCGACACGTCCCAGAACTTGATGAGCTGGTCGTGGGCGCTGCTGGCGAGGAGGCGCCGGTCCCAGGAGGAGGCCAGCTCCTCGATGGGCTCGCCCACGTGCTGCCCCACGCAGCCCAGCACGCGGTTGGGGAGCACGCTCACGGCCCTGGGGGGGGGGGGGGAAGAGAGAGAGAGAGAGAGAGAGAGACCACATTAGACCACCAGAGGACCAGGTTAGACCACGTTAGACCACCACAGGACCATTTAATCTAGTGTGTGATCCATCTAGACCATCAGGCCGTTTAGGCCCCCCCCCTCACCGGATGTAGCCGTCCGTGGCGCCGGTGCACACGATGCTGTCGCTGAGCGCCGCCATGCAGTCCACGGACTCGGCCCTCAGGGCGAAGCGGTCGCTCGTGGCCCCGAAGCCGTCCCAGTTGAAGAGGTAGAGCGTCCCCTCGCTGGAGCCGACCAGCACCTTGCGGCCGCGCTTCATGAGCGCCACGGCCGTCAGGTCCCCGCTCTGGCTCTCCGACCGCAGCTCGAAGCGCCGCCGCTTCAGGTTGAACACGCCCAGCGTGCCGTCGCCGCTGGGGGAGGAGGAGGAGGCTTTACCACGGTCTTTGAACGCAGCACGGACAACATATTAATATTAATAATCATATAATTAATAACAATATTACTATTATTAATGTTCATATTATGAACAATAATCACATTAGTAATAACAGGACCGTCCCACCTAGTGGTGAGCAGGATCCTCTTGTTCTGGTCCACTGCGATGTCACTGATGTAGTCATCGTGCTGCTTCAGGTCCATGATGTCTGTCCCCTTCCTCATGTCCCACACCTGCACCGCCACCACAACAACAACAACAACAAGTTACTCTATGGAGAAAACACACATTTCCTTGATTCTAAATATACAAACAAGAGAAACTGAATACTATTAAAGAATAAAGAGTATTTCTTACAGAGACACTGAGACCAGCAGAGACCTCTAGAGATATTATAACTCCTAACTGTGACTTTTGATCTTAATGATGACTTTTAAACTCATAGTTGTGACTTTTGAACTCATAATTGTGACTTTAAAACTCCTAACTGTGACTTTTGAACTTAATGATGAATTTAAAACTCCTAACTGTGACCTTTGAACTTAATGATGACTTGTGAACTCCTAACTGTGACCTTTGAACTCAATGATGACGTGTGAACTCCTAACTGTGACCTTTGAACTCAATGATGACGTGTGAACTCCTAACTGTGACCTTTGAACTCAATGATGACGTGTGAACTCCTAACTGTGACCTTTGAACTTAATGATGACGTGTCAACTAACTGTGCCCGGGAGCGGCGCTGCTCTCGGACGTCACTTCCGGCGCACCTTCAGGGTTCCCGCGTCGTCCCCGGTAGCCAGCAGGTTCTCGTCCAGCAGCAGCAGGCTGTTGATGGGGGCCGCGTGAGCCCCGCGGATGCGCGTGACCAGCGTGCCGCGCTCCGCGTCCAGCAGGTGCACGGCCTTGTCGCGCGACACGCTGACCAGCTGCCGCCCGTCGGCCGAGAAGCGCACCTGGCGGCAGGACTTCATGTGGTGGCCGGAGGACCACAGCTCCCGGTTCTGGCCCTCCGTGCACGAGTACGCGTACGCGTAGATGTCCCCGTCCACGTCGCCGCACACCAGCACGTCGCGGCTCGGGTGCAGCGCCACCGTGTTGGCGATGGCCTCCAGCTTGATGTCCTGCGGGGTGTCGCGGACCCTCGGCTCGGGAGGCTCCTCCTCCTCGTCGTCCTCGTCCCCATCGGGGGCCGGGTCCGAGGTGTCGGTGTCGCTGCCGGCTCCCGGGGCTCCCGTCGTGTCCGTTTCTGGAGGATCTGTCTCCGCGCAGTCGGTTCCAACGTGTTCCGCGGGCGCCGCCATGTTGTTGTCTACGTTTCTTCTTCTCCGCTGAAGTCAATGGCAGTTTAACCAGAGCGATGCGATGAGACTGGCGGCGCGCTGCGGTACTACACTTCTAACGCCACTACAGTGAAGAGCAGCTTTGTTTATACAGAAGAAGAAATATACACATTAAACATATGTTTACAACTATATTAATTGTTTTGCTTTTAACGTTCTTACAAATTGTTTCTTTAATATAAATATGTATTTAATAATGTATTCTTGACACTGAACCCCAGTGAAAAAACTGAGGGTTCAGTGTCTTACTCAAAGACACTTGTGTGTATAAATATACTTGTAACACATTTTTAATTAGAATATACTTTTTTTTAAATGAAACAGGTCCACTAAAAACAAACTGTTGCTCTTTTTCTTCAGGATGATGTTTGTTTTAAATTCCCGCAGACCTCCAAGAACCAATGTGTGTGTGATTGACATAATAATCACTGCGCATTGTTTTCCTTGTTCTTGTTCATTGGATAAACATGTGGCCGTATATTTTTAATAATAATAATTTTATGAAAACATTTTATTTGTATTTTCCATGTTTTATATGTATATGTAATGTATATTTAATGCATAAGTATTTTTGTTTATTAAACTTTTAATTACTAAATAATACATAATTATATATGACGGTCCAAAATTGGCCGGTTATCCAGCCAATCCGGTGTTAATGCGGAAGTGACGTCTAGACGCGAAAGATGGCGTCAGATTCAAACGGCTCCTGGACAGATGTCGCTGTAAGTGTTTCTAAAGCTTCACTACGAGTTGTTTCCAGCTCTCTTTATGACCGCAATGAAGGCAGTTTGCCGTGTGGACGTCCTCTTTATGGGTAAAGTGGGTTGGAACACACACATCTGTCAATTAAAACATTACCCGTGACGACGCTCTTTGTTCCGGTGTTGCGGTTTAACAGGCGACCGTGTTAACACGATACTTTTCAGCCGATCGCGTCCGTTGTTGTCGTGGTTACAGGCAGGTAGTGAAGATGAGAAGAGAGCACGTATAGCTGCCCTGGTGAATGCAACATGGTTTAATTAATATATTATTATGTATGAGAGGGTTTGACACTGTAATACACACTTAAACTAAGCGGCATTTACGAGGACAGCTATATGTTTTTTTCCATCCCATTTATCGGCCGTCGTAACCACGACAACAACGGACGCGTTCGGCTGAGAAGTCACCAGTTAACACGGTCGCCCGTTAAACCGCAACACCGGTTCCAAACAGCATCCCGTTCACGAAACGTCTAAGTTTGAGAACCACTGATGACCGACAGCTTCAGTCACACGGAATAACAGTTGTTATCGTGTGCATCTTTTTAATCAGGCTTATAGGAGGTCCACCAAAACGGCTCTTCACACTTTAAATGTGTAACTTATCATCCGTGTGTTGTTGACAGGGACGGTTTATAAAAGCTAGAAACTACGCGGGAATGTATGTTTAATAGAAGTATGACGTGTATCCGGTTGATTTGTAGACGGCCGTTGTTCGTTCGTGTTGTTCCCTCCGGACACATAACGGGGACGGACGTCGCTTTGTTGTCATGGCAACACTCCGCCTAGCAACCGGCCTCCAGGGCTCTCATATACACAAATGAAGTACACAGATACTCTACTAATACTGCACATATATGAAGTACACAGATACTCTACTAATACTGCACATATATGAAGTACACAGATACTCTACTCATACTGCACATATATGAAGTACACAGATACTCTACTAATACTGCACATATATGAAGTACACAGATACTCTACTAATACTGCACATATATGAAGTACACAGATACTCTACTAATACTGCACATATATGATGTACACAGATACTCTACTAATACTGCAAATATATAAAGTACACAGATATTCTACTAATACTGCAAATATATAAAGTACACAAATATTCTACTAATACTGCAAATATATGAAGTACACAGATACTCTACTAATACTGCACATATATAAAGTACACAGATGCTCTACTAATAATGCAAATCTATAAAGTACACAGATACTCTACTAATACTGCAAATATATAAAGTACACAGATACTCTACTAATACTGCAAATATATAAAGTACACAGATACTCTACTAATACTGCAAATATATAAAGTACACAGATACTCTACTAATACTGCAAATATATAAAGCACACATATACTCTACTAATACTGCTATTATTATAGCATCACTATAAATATGTATCGCTTTGTTTGCTGTTTATTTGAAGTTTTATGAATATTTATATTCTAAAGTATATTCCAAGCTGCAGGTTGAATGACATCATCTTAAACGTAGTACAGTAAGAAGTACTACATATACCTCTGAGAGGTACTACAGTAAGAAGTACTACATGTGGTTTCCTCCTAGGAGAGAGCAAAGTACATCAAAGTACCTTTTAACGTGTACTCTTCCTGCAGGTTGAATGACATCATGCAACAGAAGGAGGTGCAGACAGGAAGTAGAGAGGAGGAGGAGGAGGAGGAGGAGGAGGAGGAGAAGAAGGGAAGAGGGAAGGAGAGGAGGAGAGGAGACGGAGGAGGAGGCCGTAGGAGGGAGAAGGAGGTGAGGAGCAGGAGGGCAGCGTCAGAAGGAGGAGGAGGAGGAGGAGGAGGAGGAGGAGGAGGAGGAGGAGGAGGAGGAGGAGGAGGTGAAAGAGGAGGAGGAGACCAGTCCAGGAGGTTGAGAGTCCATCAGCTGGAGAAGCAGCAGCTGGAGCTGAAGGCTGTACACAACCAGGAGGTGAGTACTGTGAGGAGTACTGAGAGGAGTACTGAGAGGAGTACTGAGAGGAGTACTGAGAGGAGTACTGAGAGGAGTACTGTGAGGAGTACTGAGAGGAGTACTGTGAGGAGTACTGAGAGGAGTACTGTGAGGAGGGAGTACTCTGAGTACACTAGGAAGTACTGTGTGTACATCCTGTGTTCTGTGCGTACATCCTGTGTACTGTGTGTTCTGTGTGTACATCCTGTGTACTGTGTGTACTGTGTGTACATCCTGTGTATTGTGTGTACTGTGCGTACATCCTGTGTACTGTGTGTACATCCTGTGTACTGTGTGTACTGTGTGTACATCCTGTGTACTGTGTGGTCTGTGTGTACATCCTGTGTACTGTGTGTACCTCCTGTGTACTGTGTGTACATCCTGTGTACTGTGTGTACATCCTGTGTACATCCTGTGTACTGTGTGTACATCCTGTGTACATCCTGTGTACTGTGTGTACATCCTGTGTACTGTGTGTACATCCTGTGTACATCCTGTGTACTGTGTGTACATCTTGTGTACTGTGTGTACATCTTGTGTACTGTGTGTACATCCTGTGTACTGTGTGTACATCCTGTGTACACCCTGTGTACATCCTGTGTACAGCCTGTGTACTGTGTGTACCTCCTGTGTACTGTGTGTACATCCTGTGTACTGTGTGTACATCCTGTGTACTGTGTGTACATCCTGTGTACTGTGTGTACCTCCTGTGTACTGTGTGTACATCCTGTGTACTGTGCTCCAGCTGTGCCGGCTCCAGGCCCAGGTGACCCGTCTGCGCTGCTCCGTGGAGCGAGGCGAGGCTCAGGGGGAGGAGCTTCAGTACCAGCTGAGCCTGAGCCGGCGAGACGCCACCCGGGCCGCCCGGCTCTCAGGTACGGAACCAAGCGCCCCTCAGGTACACACGGAGGGACCAGAGGCGTTGACTGTG
>CM070111.1:640000-650000 GCA_036178185.1 Liparis tanakae | reverse complement strand
ATTCGCTTTTTCTAACTTCTTCTTCTTCTTCTTTGGTCGTGACGTGACTTCTTGGGATGTGTCTCGTATTTCGTGACCTCGTAAAAAGGTTTAGACGAGTGTATCTGGTCCCTTTGAAAAAGATGTTATTTTGAAAAATATTGCATTGAAACAACAGAGCCCCAGACGTCGTGAGCGTTGGTGGTATAGTGGTGAGCATAGCAGCATTTTATTTTGAAAAACATATATATTTTTTTTGTATCCTGTCGCTTAAAAAAAATATTTTTTCAAAATAAAATATTTTTCAAAACAATAATAATAAAAAAATATATTGTTTTAAAAAAATGCAATAGAATTTTTTTCAGAATATTTTTTTTTCTAAATAAAATATTTTACCACCTTTTATTTTTCTAAATAAAATATTTTTTTAAATAAAATAATTAAAAAAAAAAAAAAATTGGCAACATAATTCTTTTCAGAATAATATATTTTTTCAAAATAAAATATTTGTCCACCTGATTTGGATAACAGTTTTTGATTTTTCTCTGCGGCCTGGTAACGGGGGGGTAGGAAAGTTCTAAAGCATAAAGCAGGATGGCGTCTGTGGTCCCATGACGTCAGTGGTGACTCTTCACGTGGCAGATGTTACTGGATCAGAGGAAGAAGAACCATCTCCTAAAAGTTCTGCGTTGGCCGGGAATCGAACCCGGGTCAACTGCTTGGAAGGCAGCTATGCTCACCACTATACCACCAACGCTCACACATCTGGCTCACTGCTGCCTCAGATAGGCTCCTCGTCTCCTCACTCCTTATTTCCTTATCTTCTTCCTCCTCACTTTCTACTCATTCTTCCTCCTACATTTCTACTTCTTTCTTTTACACCTAACATTCCTCTTCCTTCTCTTTTGCCTCCTCCTAACTTTCTTTTCTCCTCCGCCCTCAACTTCTTATTTTCTCCTAAATATCTACCTCCTCCTCCTCTTCCTCCTTTGAGGTCCAGCGTGATGAGAACTAAAAGTTCTGCGTTGGCCGGAATCGAACCCGGTCAACTGCTTGGAAGGCAGCTATGCTCACCACTATACCACCAACGCTCACACGTCTGTCTCACTGCTGCCTCAGTGCGGGTGTTCTTCCTCACTCCTTCTCATCCTCTTCCTCCTCACTCCTCATCTTCTTCCTCCTCACTCCTTATCTTCTTCCTCCTTACTTTATACTTATTCTTCCTCCTACATTTCTACTTCTTTCTTTTCCACCTAACTTTCTTCTTGCCAACTTTCTTTTTCATCCTCCTCCTCTTCACTTCCCCCTAAAATTCCTCTTCCTTCTCTTTTGCCTCCTCCTAACTTTTTCTTCTTCTTTCTCCTCCATCCTCGCCCTCACCTTATTTTCTCCTAAATATCTACCTCCTCCTCCTCTTCCTCCTTTGAGGTCCAGCGGGATGAGAACTAAAAGTTCTGCGTTGGCCGGGAATCGAACCCGGGTCAACTGCTTGGAAGGCAGCTATGCTCACCACTATACCACCAACGCTCACACATCTGGACCTCATCTGTGTGTCCGCCTGTTCCTCCTCACTGCTTTTTCTCTTTATCTTCTTCTCAACTGTCTTTACCGACTTCCTCCTAACTTTCTTTTTCCTCTTCCTTTTCATCCTAACTTTATTTTTATTTTTCCTCTTCCTCCTAACTTTATTTTCTTCTTCCTCCTACCTCCCTATACTGAGGATGTGTAAAGGCCCGCGCATACTTCTACAACAGCGTAAATCGTTGTGTAATCGTTTGTGTAAATCGCTCGTTTCAATTCATAGTTCCTAAAAGGCTTGCGTGTGTTGCAAAGCAATTCACCGCCCAACAATAGGTGGAGTACCGTTTGTTGTGGAAGACGACAGAGAGAATGACGTCTTTGTGTGGAAGTCGTTGGTTTATTTATTGACCAGGTCTGGTTGTCCACACACAGTGAAGGATGGCACCCGAGATCATTGGGCTTGTCTACATGTTCATATCTCCTCCCCTCTTCCAACTGGACCCGACCAGGCCGTCCGACTAAACATTTAGAAATCATACGCGGCTCAGGTCGGGGCATTAATGCAGCGGGACAATGGAGAAGAAACGTTGTGTTGCTATGGATTATACACCAAATAAATTGCGAAATGAAACTAAAACGCATCACAGTTTAAGTTGTATTAGTATTGATTGATTCACATCGATATGAATGGATGACATGACTAACAAGTGGTGGAAAATGAATATGAAAGTAGGCTATTTGTTCGCTGAATTAGCGCATTCTCTCCAGACCGTCGCAGTCAACGTAGTATGTTGCAATTCATGTGGATTTCTTTGCAGATATATAAGTGGCACCCTTCACGTCTGGCTTTTAAAAATGGCGGTATTATGCTATGAAAACTGGAAATGTGAGACTCCAGAAAGGAGGTAGTCATCAGAGCAGCAGACCAATCACAGCCTTGCAGGCTTGTGTAGATTTTTGACGCGTGGATAGAAAAAGGGGTCGACGCACGCAAGGGGTGAAGAAGCTTGTGTATCTGTCCGTTGTTCTTTACATTACATCACATGTCATGTAGCAGACGCTTTTATCCAAAGAGACTCACAATAAGTGCATTTCAACCTAGAGGACAAACTAAGAACAACAAGAATACAGAAAGTAACATTTCCTCATCATAGTCAAACTACTAAAGTACCACAATAACATATTTAAGAGCCACTGAAGTGATAATCTGTGTTTTAATCCAGATATAGTCTAAAGGTGCGTTTTCAGTTTCCGGTGAAGATGTAGAGACTTCCTGCTGTCCTGATGTCAGTGGGGAGCTGGCTCCACCAATCAGGAGCCAGGACACAGACAGTCTGATGTAGTGATGAGATGGAGGTGACGGAGTCACAAGTCGGTTGGCTGCTGCCGAGCGGAGCGAACGTGCCGGGGTGTACGGTGTGACCACATCCAGGATGTAGACGGGGCCCGATCCGTTCAGAGCACGGTACCAAGAACCAATGTTCTGAAGACGATGCTGCTCCACCGGGAACCATGGAGAGAGCGGAGGAGCGGAGTGGTGTGGGTGGAGGAGCGGAGTGGTGTGGGTGAACCTCTGGAGGCTGAAGACCAGTTCTGAAATCGCCGAAGTATGAATCGGCCTATAGTTCTAAAGCATAAAGCAGGATGGCGTCTGTGGTCCCATGACGTCAGTGGTGACTCTTCACGTGGCAGATGTTACTGGATCAGAGGAAGAAGAACCATCTCCTAAAAGTTCTGCGTTGGCCGGGAATCGAACCCGGGTCAACTGCTTGGAAGGCAGCTATGCTCACCACTATACCACCAACGCTCACACGTCTGTCTCACTGCTGCCTCAGTGTGCATCTTCTTTCTGATCTTCTTATTTCTTTTCTCTCAACTGTTTTTACCTACTTCCTCCTAACTTTATTTTTCCTCTTCCTCCTAACTTTCTTTATCTACTTCCTCTTCCTCCTAACTTACTTTTTCCTCTTCATCTAAACTTTCTTTTCTTCTTCCTCCTAACTTTCCTCTTCCTAACTTTCTTTTCCTCCTCCTTCACCTTCATAGTCGACGTTTCTCAATCAGCGTACTTGTGTGTCCTTTCCTCTCCTCGTGTCCTTTCCTCTACTCGTGTCCTCGTGTCCTGTCTCCTCATCAGTCTCATGTTCACATTCAAAGTTCTCTTCTCTCTCTTCACGGTCAAAATGCCCGGATGTGACTTGCTCCTCCCACTTTACCCAGGATGCATCAGAGGAGACTTGTGCGTACTCTGGCCAGCAGATATCCCACAATGCATTTCACCAGCAACCGGAAACAATAGCAGAGGAGAAAATAAACTCCTGACAGATGACTTTATAAACACTTGTTGAGTCAGGAATGTGATGTCAGGATGTTTTCAGGCGAGAAGTTAGAAGTTTAAAAATCAAATCTATGTTTTTAGTTTGTTATGATTCAGCCTCATAAAGATCTGAGTATCTGCTCGCAGGACCACTGAGCGCCACCAGGAGGCCGGCGCCGGATGGCCGCCGACAGCAGCCTGATCTACGTATATATATATAGATATATATATCTATCTATCTCTCTCTCTATATATATATATATATATATATAGAGATAGGTAGATAGATATATGGATATATAGATATATAGATAGATATATGGATATATAGATATATAGATAGATAGATGATATATAGATAGATAGATAGATAGAGAGAGCAGCCTGATCTCGGCAGGACTTTAAACGTTTAAACGCTCCGCTGGCTCTGACGTCTCTGTAGCGGTTAAACATGAGATGTTATTAATATTTAACATGAGATATAATTCATATTTATCAGTTTGACTGAGGGTTAAATCATGGTGTCTTTTTACTTTTGACCGAATAGTATATATATATATATATATATATATATATATATACTATTCGGTATATGTATATATATATATATATATATATATATATATATATATATATATATATATATATATATATGTGTGTATATAACTAATTTATTATATATACATATTTATACACAATATTAAGTATATGTGTATGGTTATTTTTATTTTATTTTATTTTTTATTTTTTTTATTATTTATTCTGTGTATATAAATATATATATATATATATATATATATATATATATATATATATATAATCCACAAACATATTTCAAAAATAATTATATTTAAAGAATAATGAAAAAAGCAGCGTTGTCATATTTTTTTTACTGTAAAAATGAATGTACAGTGAATAATGAGAGTAAACTCAGGAGCAAAAACAGCTGATGTGATGATGTCATCAAGTCAGCTGATGTGATGATGTCATCAAGTCAGCTGATGTGATGACGTCATCAAGTCAGCTGATGTGATGACGTCATCAACTCAGCTGATGTGATGACGTCATCAACTCAGCTGATGTGATGACGTCATCAAGTCAGCTGCTGGTCCCATCAGAGACCGTCCTCCCGTAGAACACGACTCTGTTCTTTTAATTGAGAAACGCATAGCAGCTCCCTATACTGAGGATGTGTAATAAGTTCTAAAGCAGGATGGCGTCTGTGGTCCCATGACGTCAGTGGTGACTCTTCACGTGGCAGATGTTACTGGATCAGAGGAAGAAGAACCATCTCCTAAAAGTTCTGCGTTGGCCGGGAATCGAACCCGGGTCAACTGCTTGGAAGGCAGCTATGCTCACCACTATACCACCAACGCTCACACATCTGGCTCACTGCTGCCTCAGATAGGCTCCTCGTCTCCTCACTCCTTATTTCCTTATCTTCTTCCTCCTCACGTTCTACTCATTCTTCCTCCTACATTTCTACTTCTTTCTTTTACACCTAACATTCCTCTTCCTTCTCTTTTGCCTCCTCCTAACTTTCTTTTCTCCTCCGCCCTCAACTTCTTATTTTCTCCTAAATATCTACCTCCTCCTCCTCTTCCTCCTTTGAGGTCCAGCGTGATGAAAACTAAAAGTTCTGCGTTGGCCGGGAATCGAACCCGGGTCAACTGCTTGGAAGGCAGCTATGCTCACCACTATACCACCAACGCTCACACGTCTGGGGCTCCGCGTGTTGCTGCGCCTAACTCACATTCCTGCTCTTTTTCTCTCTCCTCCCCCTCTCTTTCTCTCTCCCGCTCTCTCTCTTTCTCCCTCCTCCCCCTCTCTCTCCTCCCCTCTCTTTCTCTCTCCTTCCCTTCTCTCTCCTCCCCCTCTCTCTCTTTCTCTCTCCTCTCCCTCTCTTTCTCTCTCCCGCTCTCTCTCTTTCTCCCTCCTCCCCCTCTCTCTCTCCTCCCCTCTCTTTCTCCCTCCTCCCCTCTCTCTCCTCCCCCTCTCTTTCTCTCTCTCCCCACCCCTGCTCTCTTTTTACATCCCTCTTTATTCTCTTCTTCTTCCTCCTCTGAACGTTCTTCTAACTATTTTCTTCTTTCTCTTCTTCATCTTCTTTTTCTTTTTCTGCAGAACATGTTTTATTTTCTTTCAAGATCAAAACAAATGTGTGTTTCAGATGAAGATGAAGATGAAGATGATGAAGGTGGTAAAGGGGCGTGTGCTCGCTGGCTTCGCTCCAAAGTTCTCTCCTCCATCATCCTGACCTCCATGTCCGACCTGCAGGGGGCGCTAACACACACTGGTAACACACACACACACACACACTGGTAACACACACACACACACTGGTAACACACACACACACACACACTGGTAACACACACACACACACTGGTAACACACACACACACACTGGTAACACACACACACACTGGTAACACACACACACACACACTGGTAACACACACACACACACACTGGTAACACACACACACACACTGGTAACACACACACACACACACACACACTGGTAACACACACACACACTGGTAACACACACACACACACACACACACTGGTAACACACACACACACACTGGTAACACACACACACACTGGTAACACACACACACACACACACACACACTGGTAACACACACACACACACACTGGTAACACACACACACACACACACTGGTAACACACACACACACATACTGGTAACACACACACACACTGGTAACACACACACACACACTGGTAACACACACACACACACACACTGGTAACACACACACACACACACTGGTAACACACACACACACACACTGGTAACACACACACACACACACACTGGTAACACACACACACACACACTGGTAACACACACACACAGACACACACTGGTAACACACACACACACACACTGGTAACACACACACACACACACACTGGTAACACACACACACACACACTGGTAACACACACACACACACACACTGGTAACACACACACACAGACACACACTGGTAACACACACACACACACTGGTAACACACACACACACACACTGGTAACACACACACACACACTGGTAACACACACACACACAGGCACACACAGACTGGTAAGCACACACACACACACTGGTAACACACACACACACACACACTGGTAACACACACACACACACTGGTAACACACACACACACACCCACGCCAAGGTCTTTATTCAGTCTTTATTCTTCAGTCTTTATTATTCATTCAGTCTTTATTATTCATTCAGTCTTTATTCTTCAGTCTTTATTATTCATTCAGTCTTTATTCTTCAGTCTTTATTATTTATTTAGTCTTTATTCTTCATTCAGTCTTTATTCTTCATTCAGTCTTTATTATTCATTCAGTCTTTATTCTTCATTCAGTCTTTATTCTTCATTCAGTCTTTATTCTTCATTCAGTCTTTATTCTTCATTCAGTCTTTATTCTTCAGTCTTTATTATTTATTTAGTCTTTATTATTCATTCAGTCTTTATTCATTCAGTCTTTATTATTCATTCAGTCTTTATTCTTCAGTCTTTATTATTTATTTAGTCTTTATTCTTCATTCAGTCTTTATTCTTCATTCAGTCTTTATTCTTCATTCAGTCTTTATTCTTCATTCAGTCTTTATTCTTCATTCAGTCTTTATTCTTCAGTCTTTATTATTTATTTAGTCTTTATTATTCAGTCTTTATTATTTATTTAGTCTTTATTATTCAGTCTTTATTATTTATTTAGTCTTTATTATTCAGTCTTTATTATTTATTTAGTCTTTATTATTCATTCAGTCTTTATTATTCATTCAGTCTTTATTATTCAGTCTTTATTCTTCATTCAGTCTTTATTATTCATTCAGTCTTTATTATTCAGTCTTTATTATTCATTCAGTCTTTATTATTCATTCAGTCTTTATTCATTCAGTCTTTATTATTCAGTCTTTATTATTCATTCAGTCTTTATTCTTCAGTCTTTATTATTTATTTAGTCTTTATTCTTCATTCAGTCTTTATTCTTCATTCAGTCTTTATTCTTCATTCAGTCTTTATTCTTCATTCAGTCTTTATTCTTCATTCAGTCTTTATTCTTCAGTCTTTATTATTTATTTAGTCTTTATTATTCAGTCTTTATTCTTCATTCAGTCTTTATTCTTCAGTCTTTATTATTTATTTAGTCTTTATTATTCAGTCTTTATTATTTATTTAGTCTTTATTATTCAGTCTTTATTATTTATTTAGTCTTTATTATTCATTCAGTCTTTATTATTCATTCAGTCTTTATTATTCAGTCTTTATTCTTCATTCAGTCTTTATTATTCATTCAGTCTTTATTATTCAGTCTTTATTATTCATTCAGTCTTTATTATTCATTCAGTCTTTATTCATTCAGTCTTTATTATTCAGTCTTTATTATTCATTCAGTCTTTATTCTTCAGTCTTTATTATTTATTTAGTCTTTATTCTTCATTCAGTCTTTATTCTTCATTCAGTCTTTATTCTTCATTCAGTCTTTATTCTTCATTCAGTCTTTATTCTTCATTCAGTCTTTATTCTTCAGTCTTTATTATTTATTTAGTCTTTATTATTCAGTCTTTATTCTTCATTCAGTCTTTATTCTTCAGTCTTTATTATTTATTTAGTCTTTATTATTCAGTCTTTATTATTTATTTAGTCTTTATTATTCAGTCTTTATTATTTATTTAGTCTTTATTATTCAGTCTTTATTATTTATTTAGTCTTTATTATTCATTCAGTCTTTATTATTCATTCAGTCTTTATTATTCAGTCTTTATTCTTCATTCATTCTTTATTATTCAGTCTTTATTATTCATTCAGTCTTTATTATTCAGTCTTTATTATTCATTCAGTCTTTATCATTCAGTCTTTATTCTTCATTCAGTCTTTATTATTCAGTCTTTATTCTTCATTCAGTCTTTATTCTTCATTCAGTCTTTATTCTTCATTCAGTCTTTATTCTTCATTCAGTCTTTATTCTTCATTCAGTCTTTATTCTTCATTCAGTCTTTATCATTCAGTCTTTATTCTTCATTCAGTCTTTATTATTCATTCAGTCTTTATTCTTCATTCAGTCTTTATTATTTATTTAGTCTTTATTCTTCATTCAGTCTTTATTCTTCATTCAGTCTTTATTCTTCATTCAGTCTTTATCATTCAGTCTTTATTCTTCATTCAGTCTTTATTCTTCATTCAGTCTTTATTATTCATTCAGTCTTTATTCTTCATTCAGTCTTTATTATTTATTCAGTCTTTATTCTTCATTCAGTCTTTATTCTTCATTCAGTCTTTATTCTTCATTCAGTCTGTATCATTCAGTCTTTATTCTTCATTCAGTCTTTATTATTCATTCAGTCTTTATTCTTCATTCAGTCTGTATCATTCAGTCTTTATTCTTCATTCAGTCTTTATTATTCATTCAGTCTTTATTCTTCATTCAGTCTTTATCATTCAGTCTTTATTATTCATTCAGTCTTTATTCTTCATTCAGTCTTTATCATTCAGTCTTTATTCTTCATTCAGTCTTTATTCTTCATTCAGTCTTTATTCTTCATTCAGTCTTTATTATTCATTCAGTCTTTATTCTTCATTCAGTCTTTATCATTCAGTCTTTATTCTTCATTCAGTCTTTATTATTCATTCAGTCTTTATTCTTCATTCAGTCTTTATCATTCATTCAGTCTTTATTCTTCATTCAGTCTTTATTCTTCATTTAGTCTTTATTATTCATTCAG
This sequence comes from Liparis tanakae, assembly GCA_036178185.1. Classification (NCBI taxonomy): domain Eukaryota; kingdom Metazoa; phylum Chordata; class Actinopteri; order Perciformes; family Liparidae; genus Liparis; species Liparis tanakae. Next base: position 640,404 of record CM070111.1, on the reverse strand, counting down.
TCTTCATTCTTCATTATTTGTATTTAGTCTTTATTTAAGTATTTATTACAAAGCTCTGAAGCGTTTGATTATGTTTTAGAATGTATTTTAATATTTTATCTTTATTAACTTTGATCTTTGAGGTTACATCCCGTCGTCCTAATGTGTGTGTGTGGCGCTGACCTTTGACCCCACAGGCCCTGGTGTCCAGCCTGCAGCAGCACTTCCTGGTCCTCAGCCAACGGCTGCACTCGGCCGAGGTTGAGAGGCGGAACCTGAGGCTGGAGGTGGCCAATCAGAAGAGGGGACTGGAGAGAGAAGACACCTGCAGGACGGTCAGGCTCACACACACACACACACACACACACACACACACACACACACACACACACACACACACACCCACACACACAGGTCCCAGTGCA
>CM070111.1:617500-632500 GCA_036178185.1 Liparis tanakae | reverse complement strand
AGGACAAGAAATGAATAAAAATAATTTGAAAAATTATAAAATGTGATAAACTATCTTAGCTAACAGTAAACATTCTTTAATTTAAAATCATAGGAAATATTGTGAAAAATAAACAAACATAAGAATGAATAATTATGTATTTAATTGTAATAACTGATGATGAAGGTGCTAAACTAATTTAAATAAATATTACATTTTCATAATTAATTCCTTATTGTAGAATTATTAATATATATTTATATTAATTATTAATAATATCTTAAATAAGTATTAATGTGAATAAATAACATACACACACACACACACACACACAGAGACACACACACACAGAGGAATACACACACACACACACACACACAGAGGAATACACACCTACACAGACAGACAGACACCTGTTGTATGTTTTCCTTCTTTAATTTTGTCTTCCTCCTCCTCCTCCTCCTCCTCCTCCTCCTGCTCCTCCTCCTCCTCAGCCTTGTTGTACCTCCAGGCCCCGCCCCCCTCCCCCCCGGTGGAGGCGGTCCTCCCCGGCCCGGTGTTGGACCTGTCCTCTCTGGTTCTGTCCGGAGCTCAGGCCGTCCCGGTCCGCCTGAAGATCCTCCTGGACCGCCTCTTCAGCGTCCTGCGGCCGCACCAGGTACCTCCCCCGGGGGGAGGAGCTACACCGGGAGGCGGGGGGGAGGAGCTACACCGGGAGGCGGGGGGGAGGAGCTACACCGGGAGGCGGGGACACGCCCCGGTGCCCCCCCTGACGGGTTTCTCTTGGTCTTCAGGTGGAACTCATCCTGCACAGCCTGGGCTGGAGCCTGGGGGACTACAGCAGGGGCTACAAGCTGCGGGTAGGGGCTCGTCTTCATCAGGCTCTTCATCAGGCTCTTCACCAGGGTCTTCACCAGGCTCTTCATCAGGCCCTTCATCAGGCTCTTCACCAGGCCCTTCATCAGGCTCTTCATTAGGATCTTCATCAGGGTCTTCATCAGGGTCTTCACCAGGGTCTTCACCAGGCTCTTCATCAGGCTCTTCACCAGGGTCTTCATCAGGGTCTTCACCAGGCTCTTCATTAGGATCTTCACCAGGGTCTTCACCAGGGTCTTCACCAGGCTCTTCATCAGGCTCTTCACCAGGGTCTTCACCAGGGTCTTCACCAGGCTCTTCATCAGGCCCTTCATCAGGCTCTTCATTAGGATCTTCATCAGGGTCTTCACCAGGGTCTTCACCAGGCTCTTCATCAGGGTCTTCACCAGGCTCTTCATTAGGATCTTCATCAGGGTCTTCAACGGGGTCTTCATCAGGGTCTTCAAAGTCAAAGTGAGCGTGGATGACATCATGCTTGTGTTCTCGTAACCTTTGACCTTTGACCTCTGACCCCCAGCGCCCCGGCGGGGCGGCGTTGGACCGCTGGGCGATGGCGAGCCCCGAGGAGGAGCGGCTCGCCCTCCGGCAGTTCCTCCGCTTCGGCGAGACGCGGCCGGTCGTGGAGGCGATGACCGCCAACCACCTAAGCCCCGCCCTGCAGCTAAGCCCCGCCCCGCAGCTAAGCCCCGCCCCGCAGCTAAGCCCCGCCCCACAGCTAAGCCCCGCCCCACAGCTAAGCCCCGCCCCACAGCTAAGCCCCGCCCCGGAGAGTCTCCGATCACACGTCGGCGCGGCGAGGAGCGCGAGAGGAGGTTCACGACTCGTCCGCCGCGGTGAGGAAGACGAGGACGCCGCCCGCCATGTCGAAGGATTTCCAGAGGGGCCGCCTCGGCTTCTGCCTTTCCACTTTCCAGGCTCCGCCTTGCTCAGTTTGGCTCCGCCCCTCGAGGTAACCTCAACACCTGCAGCCGGTTCCACGACTGACGACTCGTCTGACAAGGAACGTTTGGTTCTCTGCGCCTCCTCTTCGTTTCCCACCAGGAGCTGGCTCCTCCCGGCAAGCTGGCCCGGTGTCTACGGAGGCCCAGAGGGACCAAACCGGCCCAGAGACCGGAGGGAGGAGGAGGAGGAGGAGAGGAGGAGGAGGAGGAGGAGGAGGAGGAGGAGGAGGAGGAGGAAGACCCGATTCCACCGAGAGCCGGACCGTGGTTAGAGCTCCAAGCAGACGCCGACAGGACCAAGACCTCCTTCTCCTCCTCTCTCCATCATCCCTCCTCCTCTCTCCATCATCCCTCCTCCTCCTCTCTCCATCATCCCTCCTCCTCCTCTCCCACAATCATCTCCCAGAAGTTCTATGGCTCCTCCTCCTTCCCTTTCAAGTCCCTCCCATCCTTCTCCTCCTCCTTCCTCTGTCCTCTTCCCAACTCGTCCCTTTTCTCCTCCCGCCATCCCCTCCCATCCTCCCCTCCCTCCCTCCGTCCTCCCCCCTCCTCCTTCCCTCCTCTCTCCCCCACAGGAGGCCGGAAGGGGAGGGTCTGCTGTGGCGACTGTGGGAAAAGCTTCTATGACAAAGGTAGACCTGCTGCGGTTCCTCCAAGCTCCACAGGCCGGTTCCTCCGGGTTTTGTTGAAGAACCCTGACTAATATGGGGTCTTAGAAAGTTCTCTTTGGGGTCCTCTTTTCTTCTTGTGTGTTGGGGTTCCTCAGGGTTCTCTTTGGGGTCCTCTTTTCTTCCCGTGTCAGGGAGCAGAACCCGTGCGGTCGGTCCGTCGCCTGACGAGCGTCTCCCTTCTTGTTGCTGCAGGAACGCTGAAGATCCACCTGAACGCCGTGCACCTGCAGGTGAAACACGGCTGCACGGTGGCCGGCTGCGCCGCGCTCTTCAGCTCGCTGCGCAGCCGGAACCGGCACAGCGCCAACCCCAACCCGCGGCTGCACGCGGGCGCCGGCAGAGACGACCGCGCTGAGCGGCGCCCGAGCGCACGCGCCGGGCCGCAACCGCTCAGAGGCGCGCTCGCCGTTCCCGCGCCGACGAACGGTGGAAACGACCACGGCGTTGGGCGGGACGCCGCGCCGCCTCAAGCCGCCTCCCCTTCTCCTCAGCCTCTACGCCTAACTCAGACCCCGCCTCCTCTACCTCCGCCGGGCTCACCTCCGTCTCTCGTCCCCCTGGTGGACGGAACCGAACCGCGTCGACGCACCGGCCGCGCTGCATTTAGCCCCGCCCCCGTCGACGCGGCGAGCCGGCGGTGGGAGTCAGCTGACCACGTACCCAGGAAGAAGCCCAGGAAGTCGAGCACGCCGGTGAAAATAGAGAGAGGGGAGGTGGAGGGAGGGAGAGGCGAGGAAGAGGAGGAGGAAGAGGAGGTGGAGACAAAGTCACGGAGGCAAAGCAACGAGTCCTTTTTTTGACAATTAGAAAACGTCTTTCCTCGAACGCCGACGGCAAGAACTGTTTATTTTAATTTGACCAGAACTTCACCATCAGAAACATGTTGTTGTTGTTATTGTTGTTGTTGTTGTTGTTGTTGTTGTTGTTGTTTCAGATAAACGGGACACATGTTTACTCAAAGTAATTATTGATCTGTGATGTTTGTGTTGTTTATAAATATTTACCAACCATCCCTCTGGTGATTATTATTATTGTTGGTTATCACAATACTGCAACAAGTTAAGATATAACTTTATTATCTTGATTAATAATTATTAATAATACTGATTTGAATTACTACTATCCAAATCAGAATACTTTTTTATTTAGAAAAGTATTTCATTTAGAAAAATAAGTTAGTTAAAAAAAAATATTTCGAAAAATATTATATTTTCAAAAAATATTTTATTTTAGAAAAATATTTTATTTTGAGAAAAAGAAGAACAAGAATCCAGTAACATCTGCCACCGTGAAGAGTCATCACTGACGTCATGTGACTACAGACGCCATCCTGCTTTAGTACTTTAGAACTTTCCCACCCCCTCGTTCCCGGGGGGGGGGGGGGGGGGGGGGAAAGTGGATTAAAAAATATATATTTTATTTAGAAAAATATTTTATTTAAAAAAATATTTTATTTAAAAATAAATATATATTTTGTTTTGAAAAATGTTTCCTTTTCAAAAATATTCCATTCTCAAAAATATTTTATTTGTCAAAATATTTTATTTTTCAAAACATGTAATTTTTTTAATATTTTATTTTTCAAAATATTTTGTTTTGAAAGAAGAAGAAAGAGAAAGAGAAAGAGAAAGAGAAAGAGAAAGAGAAAGAGAAAGGAACATAATTGTGCACCTTTGGCTCAGGTCTTGGTTTCTACTCGGACGACATTAACGCACGCACCAGAAACCGGAAGCCCCGCTGAGCTCGTGAGCTCCCTGAACGCGTCCAGCTCAAGTCGCGCTGCGCGTGGAGTTTGAGTAGAAACGCGTTTCCGGTCCTCGCAGCATGTCGCGCGCGGAGGTCCTGAGGGGGTTCGTCACGCGCACGCTCGCCGCGGCCGCGCGCGAGATCCTCGCGGCCGTGGACGGCGCCGTGAGCGGCTACGAGGAGGACGCGGCGCGGCAGCGGCGCGAACTGGAGCGCCTCGCGCAGCCGGCGGCGCGCGACGCGGCGGGATCAAAGGGTTCCATAAGTACTCCGCTTCTCTTCTGTCTGACTGGTAGTGACGTCAACACCGGTGCTGTTGGTGACGTCACTAAAAAACAAAACACCTCATTAATAATAATAATACAATATTTAAGAAGATCGTTTACAGTGATTTATAAACAATAAACTTCTACTTAATAAATAAATAAATAAAATGGAGAAAACTGTAAATATTAAATATTCCCTCTCTTGCAGGCCGGAGCCTCGGCGCCGTGGAGGAGGAGCAGGGTGATGAAGAGGAGGAGGAGAACCAGGAGGAGAACCAGGAGGACTCAGAGGAAGCTCCGTCAAGGTTCCTTTAAATTGACCTTTTTACATATTTACATATCCATCCTAAAAGCTCTCCCATAACCCCCCCCCCCCCCCAGATGTAAGAAGAGGAAACTGAGCAGACCTCAGATCAGCGACTCACAGACTCACCTGGACCTCAGGGTCCGGATCCTGGAGGACCCTCAGACCTCCGTGCTCTCAAACCGCGGTATGAGTTACACCCTGTCTGCTGGTTGTTTCACATGTTCTCACTTCCTGGTCACTTCCGGGTCTGTTTCTTGTCACTTCCTGGTCACTTCCGGGTATGTTTCTTGTCACTTCCGGGTCACTTCCGGGTCCCTCAGTCCTGAAGAGCAGCCCGGTGCTAGCCCTCCGGTGTCCCCGGGGCCTGGGGGAACCGGCCCTGGTGGACCTGCTCCGGTCTTCGTTCCCTCGGCTCGCGGCGGACGGCGAGCGCTTCGACGTGTTGGCGGCGGGCGAGAGGCGGAGCCTAACGCCTCTGAGGATGACCACGCTGGAGGAGCTCCAGAGGAAGAGCGGCGGCTCGGGGGGGAAGTGGACGCTCTACGTCCGGCTCAAGGTACCGACCGCTCCTTAGTCCACTAGTCCTCTAGTCTAGTCCTCTATTGTAGTCCTCTATTGTAGTCTAGTCCTCTAAAGCCTTTAAAGTCTCTAAGAGAATTCATCCGGCTCGCGATGTGTTCAAGGACCTCCGTGAACATGGCCCTCTGGAGGCTCTCGGGGGTCAAAGACCTTCTGTTTACCTTCAGGAACAGGAGAACAAGAAGGAACCGACCGGAGAACCGGAGCCGGACGGAGCCGGGCGCCACAGGTGAGCCAATAGAAACGCTCCGGGCCGACGGAGCGACCCCATTGGTCGAGGAGTCCGGAGATGACGAAAGAGTTTTAGGTCCTTCGTTACCGTGGGAAACCGTAACCTCAACTTTACTCCTGGTGTCCCGGTAGCTCCGCCCAGGAGGAGGAAGACGAGGCACGACCCCGAGGCACGGGACCGGAGGAAGACGAGGGCGAGGAAGGGCGGACGCCGGAAAGCAAAGCTGACGACCACCATGGCGTTGAAAAGGAGGAGGAAGAGGAGGAAGAGGAGGATCACAGCGGCGGCCATCGGAAACAGGACAGGAGTGACGAAGAGTTGAAAGGAAACGACTCCAAACTGTCGGAGACGCCGAGGGAAGTGAAAGACGGATGTTCTGTCTCCAAGAGGACGAGGAAGAGCGGAGACGTCCGGTCCTGCAAAGTCTCCTCTTCCTCCTCCTCTTCCTCCTCCTCCGGCGTCACTCCGGGGGCGGAGTCTTTCCTCGCCGAGCGCTCCTCCTCCTCCTCCTCCTCGGGGGAGAAACCCCACGAGTGCCCCGCCTGCCGCGCCGCGTTCCCCTCGGAGGCGTCGCTGGCAGTTCACCAGAAGCTCCACCAGGGGGCGGAGCCGCAGCGCCCCGCCGCCAAGAAGACGAAGACGAAGACGAAGAAGGCGGCGACGCACCTCTGCGGCGTGTGCGGCAAATCCCTCAGCGACTACCGGTCGCTGAGCCGCCACAAGGCCACGCACTCCGGGGACAGACCCCACGGCTGCCCGGTGTGCGGCCGGCGCTTCAAGCTGCCCGGCACGCTGCGGCAGCACCAGAAGATCCACGCCGCGCACCGCGAGCGCTCGCACCTCTGCCACGTCTGCTGCAAGATGTTCCTCACCGGCAAGCAGCTGCAGATCCACCTGCGGACGCACGGCGGCGAGAAGCCGTACCGCTGCGGCGAGTGCGGCCGCGGCTTCACCGCCAAAGGGCCGCTGACCGTCCACACGCGGGTCCACACCGGGGAGGCGCCGTACCGCTGCCAGGAGTGCGGCTGGGCCTTCAAGCGCAAGGTGAACCTGGACAACCACGTGACGGTGCACTCCGGCCTCAAGCCCTTCGTCTGCGGCGTCTGCGGCAAAGCCTGCGCACGCAAGGCCTACCTCACCGTGCACATGCGCACGCACAGCGGGGAGAGACCCTACGAGTGCCCGCTGTGCCACAAGGCCTTCACGCAGAGCCACTGCCTGAAGACGCACATGAAGAGCCACCCGGGGCCGGCCACGTGAGCCACTTCCTGTGAGCCACTTCCTGTTCCATACTTCCTGCTTTACACTTCCTCCCGTGATGATGTAAATTATTTGTGTTTATCTCTATTTAAATTCCAGTTGTGTGTTGCATGAAACTACAATAAACATCTGGACCTGAGGCTGTCGGGGAAAAAGAAACCTGGTGAACTCTATATGATATATGTTGAATATATATATATATATATATATATATATATATATATATATATATATATATATATATAAACTATAATAATAATAATAGTCATTTTTCTATAGTTCACAATGGAATTAAAGGCACACCAATTGCATGAAAGTATATATATATATATTTATATATATTTTTGTTTACACATACGGTTCATTTTAATCCTCGGTGTGTTTTTAAAAAGTAAATCACACATAATAACACATTTATTACTCGGTACTTTCCAGTTGGACCAGCAGCGATTTCAACATCAGGAACAAACAGGAAGTCATCATGACATTTATTTATTTAAATATACTACTACCACTGATTAGTCGACACAAATTCATCATATTTAACTTTCCTACATTTTCTATCAACACCTGAACCCCTCACCAGGTTGTTTTATGAATAAGTGAACATTAGCACGCTAACTGGTGGCTGAACGACTCCACTGAGGCGCTTTAAGCCGCGGCTCGGGCTCGGGCTCGGGCTCGGGCTCGGGCTCGGGCTCGGGCTCGGGCTCGGGCTCGGGCTCGGCTCGGGCTCGGCGCAGCGCCAGCACGCCCATCACCGCCAGGATCAGGCCGGCCGGCGCCGCGTCCCGCCGCCGGCCTCGCCCGAGAACGCGGAGCACGAGGCCGCTGCAGAGGGCGAGGACGGCGAGGAAGAGGAAGATGACGCAGGAGAAGAAGACCGCGGCGTCGACGCAGCCCACGCACGCCCTCCTGATCCTGGCCCCGCCCCCCCGCCGCAGCCCCAGGTAGGCGGCCGGGTGCACCTCGGCCAGGTGGCGCTCCACGCAGCCCAGCAGGCGGAAGGCGCCCTGGCCGAGCGAGCTCAGCGTGAAGAAGAAGATCCCCGCCGTGCGCAGCGGGCCGAGGCCGGGGTTCTGTCATTTAATGCTGCTTGTCAAAAAACGCTCCTTGTGGTATTGCGCATGCGCCGAGTTTTTTCGAGTTTTTTCCGACACGCCCATCATGTTTAGCTAACCCCGTCTTTGCAACGATGTGTGACGTCACCTTGTGGTATTGCGCCGAGTCGATTTTCCGAGTTGCACGTCAAGCACGGCTGATAACGGTGAGTGACACTTTTTATAATTAGACTCATGACAGAAAAAAACACTTACTGTATGCCTTTATTTGATGTACAGATGTATAAAACCATAAAGTAGCATTTTTTATAGGGTAGCATGAATCGATACACACCTATCAGTTTATGCAGCGGGTAGCAAATTTATACAAGGCAGCAAAAAATGACAGAACAGGGACCGGAAACATGCCGCTATGGAAAAGGAGGTGGAGTTAGAGGGGAGGAGGGGAGGAGCCAGATAAGGGAGGACATCAAGGGAGGAGGAGTTGACTGACATGTTTATAAACATGGAGGCCTGAAGAGGAGGAGGAGAGGGCGAGAGGAAGAGGAAGGGAGGGGGAGAGGGGGAGAGGAGGAGAGGAGGAGAGGAGGAGAGGAGGTTACCGTCAGAAGGATCTGATGATCGTGTTTCATCATCAACGTGATTCAAAAGCATGATAACAGGCCTTTAGTCAAAGCTGCAACTTTACGGTTCCTGTATATATATATATATATATATATATATATATATATATATATATATATATATATATATATATACAGGACTGTCTCAGAAAATTAGAATATTGTGATAAAGTTCTTTATTTTCTGTAATGCAATAGTAAAACTAAAATGTCATGCATTCTGGATTCATTACAAATCAACTGAAATATTGCAAGCCTTTTATTCTTTTAATATTGCTGATTATGGCTTACAGCTTAAGAAAAGTCAAATATCCTATCTCTAAATATTAGAATATTTCCTCAGACCAGAGGTCAAAGGTCAGGGGTGTCTATGTGTACAGACTGTAAAGCACTCTGAGACACATTTGTAATTTGTGAAAATGGGCTCTACAAATAAACTGAACTGAATTGAAATTGAATCTATAATTAGTCTTTTTCCTCTTCAGTGGCAGATCAATAATTATGAATAACAACAGTTATGTTGGTTGATGAAGATCCTACATTTGGGAAGTTCTTGAAAGAATCGTAACATTTAATACTAATTTAACAAATACAATATAAAACATGAATAACAGACTGATTACTAATTACAAGTGTTAAAAACAAAATCAATAAAACATCACTCTGGAAAGTAAGTTGAGTTAATACAATATATGTATATACATGTATATATGTTATATATGTAGATATATATATATATATATTATATATACATGTATATACATAATATATTTATATATTATATAAATACATGTATATATAATATATATCTATATATATAGATGTATATATATATTTATATCAATGTATATATATATATATAAGATATATACACATATAATACATATATATTAAAATATTTATATATGTATAATATCCCTGTTTCCTCTCCAGGTAGGACACCTCACCTGAGTTCTTCTGCGTCTCCAAACTCGCCGCCTGCTGCAGGTGGAATCTGATCCGAATGTGTCAACAGGGAGTCAGGTGTGCTCCTCCAGGTGAGAGGAGGACGGTGTTCCTCCACGCCACATTAAGACAGGCAAATGTCTCGTTCACGTGTTGAGCTGCCGGCAGGTGAGGTCCCAGAACCAGAGCGCCGTGATTTGAATACCGTGTGAACCGTCACGAGTGAATCACCAGACGCCGTCACGCTGAATTCTGATGACTTCGTTCCTTTATTCAAACAGGTCAAATATAAGTCAGAGAACCGGAGAACCGTCCTCACAGCCTCATGTTCTCCTGCAGCTTCATAGCAACATGACAACACGCAGGACACGCAGCTGCTGAGGCTACTAGAGATGAGTATGTATACACATATAAAAAATAACATGGTTATTACCACATGCAACATTTAGTAATAACACGGTTATTACCACAAATATCATTTGATTATAACACAATTATTACCACATCGATCATTTAGTAATAACACGGTTATTACCACATGCATTATTTAATAATGCATTAGAATGAGTTTTAGGGGGTAAATGTTGAGAGCTGTGTGGAGGCAATGCCTTGAATTCGTGCACCGTTCACACAGCATGGTGTCACCATGACAGGTGTCGTAAACGGAGGAGAACTCATATTGCTGAACATGAACAAATGAAACAAGAGCCTGGAACTTGAATGCTGAAGTGTTTATTGCAGCAAAGTGAAGAAGCTTGTGTGTTTCAGGTTATCATGAAGCAGGCTGGTCCACCAGCTGCAGCTCAGCTGTCGATGTCTACACTGATTGTAGGACGCAAACAGCAGCAGGTGATGATTATAAACGGAGACACATGTACTTATCCTCATCTGGACATGAGTCCTTACTGAAGAGTCCCCAGCCTGGAAGGAAAAGACACAAGACATCACATTCAGGGCATCAGGAGCTCCAGAGTACAACTTCCTTCCAGTGGTTCATCAAACACATTGTCAGCATTCAAACCGAGTCATCTTGTTGGTCCACACATTTAGTCACATGTCCTGCTTACAGCAGACGGATAAAGGACCTCATGCGGGATACTTTACGTCTTAAAGTGATCGTTTCAACTTCACTTTTAAACTCAAACCATTGTGCATACCCATACTAGAACACGTGTATCTCTACCACAAAGGCTATTGGAATAATAACGGTGTTAGAATAAAGGTAAGACCTGTGAAGTGTGTCCAGATGGGTATATAGCAGTAGATATATGACTAGTTAATAGTTATTAAGGAGAATACACAGAAATCAGGACAATTCATATTTCTCAACAATTGCTGCTAAAAAACCTTTGATGCTGGATGCAGTATTTGTAATGTGTTGCTGATGCTTTGTCTGAGAAGACGTTTAAAGATAGTGTGTTAATCTGTGGGTGTTGCGGAGCATTAATCCGTTTGACTGTAGCATATTGCTAAAGGGCCCAAGAGCTTTAAACGTGGTGCATGTTCCATATTCTTGAGACATATTCATATTCATATTTAGTACTGTTTGGCTTTGGTGGTTAAGTTGTGTTTGGAGGATGTACACATGGCATACATCATTGTGTAGCCCAGGCTCTGTTGTTTAATATGTTGTACATCATCATCGTATTGGTTAATGATTCTTGACATGTAAACTACCGTTCAAAAGTTTGGGGTCACTTAGAAAAAAGAAGAAAAAACAGTTTTTTCCAATGAAAATGACATTAAATTAATGATAAATCCTCTCTCTACATAGTTAATGTGGTAAATGACTATTCTCTGTTTTTAATGAAGTCTCTCCAGAGGTGTGTAGAGGCCCATCTCCATGTTCTAGTGGTACATTGTGTTATCGCCTTAGAAGACGAGCAGAGGGGTAGAACCCCCTAGAAACCCTTTTATTTATTTTATTTTATAACTTTTTATTTTTCATTTTCCACAAACAGATTATTCCTTGACATTGAAACCCTTTTTATGTGAGCGCAGCTGAAAACAGTTATGCTGGTGAGAGAAGCTCTAAAACTGGCCTTCCTTTGAGCCACAAGTCAACAACATTAATATTTACTATGAACATCATTATTTATAACCTCCTCAATGTCTTGATTTTGCATTAATCTTGTATTCATTTAATAAATAAAAGTGTGAGTTTTCATGGAAAACACAAAATATCAACGTGACCCAAAACTTTTGAACGGTAGTGTACGTGCGTAGAGATGCACATACGTGTCTCCCCTTCGGATGGGACTCAACGGGAGGTCACCTGTTCATGAGCAGGTCTCGTGATACGTGATCATTAGTCTCATCCATCTCTATTTGTTTACCTTCTGGGTCCATCACAACGCAGTTGACCTCTCCACCAGCGTCGTCTGGCTGACCAGGGAACCACGAATCAAACTCCAGATCAAATCCATCTTCGTCACAAAGGTGACCATCCGTGATGTCATGTGACACGTTCTCCAGCCCGGCGGCGCACAATGAGACGGTCCGATCAGAAAGGATAAGATAAGATAAGCGGCCATGTTGGCTTCCCCAGAAAGACAGTGGTGGAGCTGCCCCTTTCCTTTCCCTTCTTTCTCGTAGGCAGCTCCCATGATGAAAACGTTCTCCGTTGCATTAAAAAGACTAAAATCGAATGTTAAAAGAGGGAAGACACCTGGAAGTCTCTTGCACTCAGTAAAACATGGTAGGTCCTGTAGGGCTCTGACACTTAGGGGGGTTATGGTGAAGTACACTACTGCTGTGTCAAGTTTCAAGCAAATGGATTCATTTGGGCCACGTTGCCTGGGGAAACAGTGCATGTCCCCCGAAGACTAAAACTCATCATTTAGTCAAAACTCGGAATGCCCCGCTAGAAATGTCGGCCTCCTAGACTAGAACCTACTGAAGATGTGGTTTGGGCCAGAAGGGACCGTTTCAGCCATTTCGGATATAGGACCATTGTACAAAAGTTTCTCCGCACTATTGGAGTTGGAATGGCTGTTTTTTACTTATTAGGATACTGCATTTCCCTTATAACAATAAAACAGCCATTTCAACTAAATTAACATGGGCCGAACATTTAGTCCAGATGTCCCTGGGTGTATTCTAACACGTTGCAACCCAGTTGCTCGTAGCTAGGGCGCTATGGTTATGAGGAACTATAGAACTATAGCGGTGTGAAGTGTAAAGCACATCTAATGGATTTCAAATTCCTCCAAGAAGGGGCTCACCCTGCTGGGCATGTACCCCAGATCTGGGCCACCTTGTCTGGGTTAAGGTTAGTGCATGTCCCCCTAAATCTCAAACTCATCCGACTGAGTTGAAAACTGCAGTTTGACCTACGTTGGGCTCCGGCCACCTTCACAGTGTATGAACATCAACACTGCTGGAATCTATAAACTGCTATTGGACTAATTGTTGATAAGATATGTATCTTGAGCATGAACCGAGACCCTCAGAAACTTCCTCTCCTTCGTCTCATGAAGGAAACACGGTGACAAGACATGATTCTACGATGTGATACCGTTGGATACTTTTTTCTGCACTTTTTGAGTTACTACACCTGAGAAAACGACTAATCTCACATGTATTCATGTGTGTGTGTGTGTGTGTGTGTGTGTGTGTGTGTGTGTGTGTGTGTGTGTGTGTGTGCACATTAAGGTGTCAGCAGGACTGTACATGTATTTGCATATCCTTAAACAAACTGCTGATTTGCTTTGACTGCGAGCGAAAAATCACATTAGGCAAATGTTGTTCATGGCACAAGTCCTCAGGTGCAGGGTCAGTTCTCACCGGTACAGTCAGTGTTTGGCTCAAGGGCACTGCAGCACGGTGGCTTTTTAAAGCAAGAACAACCTTTTTACATATGATAAGCAAACTGACTAAGTAGGGGCGCACTGATGCTCAATGTAACTCTGGATCTGGTCCTGAAGTCGTCTCAGTAATGCAAGCAGACGCGTCCATCATGGACGAAGGACACATGACAGGGACATTTGCCTACTTTGATTCACAGGCTAGAGTCAGAATGAACGAGTTGTAGAACATGCAAAACCCCTGCTGAGGCAACCCCTGCTGCCTCCTTCGGCCCTCTGACACATGAACATCACTCACAACCCGCTCCATGCCACGCACTGACACGGGTCGGCGAGTTTGGAGACGCAGGAGGACTTCCAACGAACACGCGGATAAGGTGGGTGTCCACTGGGACTAAGAGAGGAGTGGACCACTTTCAGTGCACTAGAGGAGCAGAACATTCAGAACTATCGGTCCACCCTTTGGTCCAGACTAAAATCAATTGGATGGATTGACACATTTCCGGCCCCCAGAGGACCGATCCGATCAATGAAGGTTGACCTTGAGTTGACCTTTTGGTTCTTTAGTGAAATGTCTCAACGGCTGTTGGGTGGATTGTCTCCATGTGTTCGGTAGATACAATGACAATAACTCTGAAGTTCATTACAAAGGTCCAACAGTCCAGAGAGGCGTGTCACTGGTTTTCCTTTTCTCCTCCTCAGGCCTCCACACTCAGTCGACATGTCGGCCAACTCCTCTTCCTCCTCCAACTCCTCTTCCTCCTCCAACTCCTCCAACTCTTTTGATTGCCACCGATCCACAGTTGGTATTTCAATCAACGTTGCCTTCTTCGCCACCAGAGCCGCCCTCCTCCTCCCGGCCTCCGTCCTCGTCCTGTATCTGGGTCTCCACCGATCATCCGCTACGAAGAGCGACTCCGACGTCTTCCTCTACCACATGGCGGCCGCCGAGCTCATCTGGTTCTTTGCCTCTGTCTTCTTCTATTGCGGCTTTTTCAACGATGTCCCAGAGATGGCGAGCCTTGGGATTTGGCTTTTATCCATGACTAACCTGACCCAGGGCGTGTTGCACGTCCTCACCTGTGTGGAGCGATACCTGGCTGTGGTTCACCCCGTCACCTACCTGGGGTTACGGAAGGGTCCGGGGATCCGGATCAGAAACATCAGCATTGGATGTGCTTGGCTGTTCTGCTCCGGGTGGACTGTTTTCACCGCTTTGCTCTTTCCTTCTTTACGTACTCTCTCACTTTTCACCGTGTTGCCCATCAATATACTTATCGTAACTTACTGCAGCTTTTCTGTTCTCCGTGTTCTGATTCGTCTGGGGCCAGGGGAAGTGGGCGGGAACAAGGTTCAAGTCGACCCGTCAAAGAAGAGGGCTTGCCACACGGTCATGGCCATAACAGGCATGCTTTGGTTTTGGTTCTTCGGGCTCTTCGTTGGCGAGATTCTGAACCTCCAGGCTCTGAGCCCCGAGGCAGGTTGTGCGATACGCTCTGTTGTGGCCGGCTTTAACCTGCCCAGCAGTCTGGTGTTACCTGTGATGTTTCTACGCAGGCGGGGGGGACAGGCATGTAGCTTTCACAGGAGTGGCTGATGACAAGCATCGGACCACATGAGAAGAACGTCCGTTTGGTAGGACCAGCGCCTCCGCCCCGACTGAGGGACAGTTCTGCTGTGGACGTGTTGAGGTCGATGACAGTGTATGG
>CM070111.1:607500-610000 GCA_036178185.1 Liparis tanakae | reverse complement strand
TCCAATAATTAATTCAAAAGTAGTGTATAGCCACTTGTATTTTAAATGTGGTTAGGTAGGGTAGGGTAAGGTAGGGTAGGGTAAGGTAGGGTAGGGGTAGGGTGGGTAGGAGTGAGGTGGGGTAGTGGAGGGTAGTAGGAGAGTGGAGTAGGTAGGGAGTGGAGGTAGGGGTAGGGAGTAGATGGAGAGTAATGGGGATGAGGGAGTGGAGTAAGGATGGGGAGAGATGGAGTGTGGGAGATGGTAGGGAATGAGATGAGGGTAGGGATGAGAGGTGGGGTAGGAGTAAGGTATGGGATGGGGGTAGATGAGGTGGATTGGATGGATGAGGGTGGGGTAGGGGTGGAGTGGGGATGGGGTAAGGATGGATGGGGGTGGAGGTAGGGTAGAGAGATGAGATGGGTAAGGATGAGGGATGGGGTAAGGAGTGGATGGAGATGGGGAGTGGGGTAAGGTGAGATGAGGTAGGAGGGGGGTAAGATGAGATGAGTGGGATGGGTAGGGATGGGTGGGTAGTGGGGAAGGTATAGATGGAGTGGGGGAGTGGGGTAGAGTGGATGGTGGGGTGGGATAAGGTAGGGTAGGATAAGGTGGAAGATTGGGGTAGGGTGGGTGGATGGTGGAGATGGAGTGAGGGGTGGGAGTGGGTAAGGAGGATGGGAGTAAGGTGGGTGGGGTAGGTGGGTAGGGGAGATAAGGTGGGTGGGGTAGGTAGGTGGGTGTGTAGGTAAGTATGTTAGGTAGGTATGTATATATGTATATATATATATATATATATATATATATATATATATATATATATGGTATATATATCTAAATGCATGGCTTGATTGGCGATAAATAATTAAAGCCTGATAAGTGATAAAATAAAAATAATTGTCGGCGTTAATTCAGTGATGCGTTAACGCACGATTAACGCGTTAACGTGCCCAGCCCTAATATAGATATATATATCAATGTACATGTGTTGCTGCAGGGCTCCAGGGAGGCCGTGATCTGGATGGCCGTCCACCACAAGCAGAAGAAAGCGGTGGAGATCTCTTCTCCAAATCCTGCTGGAAGTGAACCGGCTCCTGCAGGAACCGGCATGGGTACGCACTTATTCAACTCTGAGCCTACATTACCCACAATGCTCTGTGACCTCTGGTGTCTTAACGTCGCAGGTTGGTTCCAATGATCTTCAAAAATACATTTTAATAATGCAGATAATTCTAACAAAATAACTTGACTTTTCTGAAGTATTCTTCATGAATTTGAATTTGTAACATCTCAAAATAAAATTCACTGTTTTTTATTTTTTTTTATTGTAAAAAAAATCCTAAATAGATAATTTTCTAATTTCCTACTATTTCAAAATATGATAACTTTTTTAATTCAAAATAGGATTCACTTTTTTTTATGCAGCAAATGATTTTCTTTTTACTATTTAAAAATACAATTCACTTTAAACAAAAATCTTTGACTTCTTTTTATGTGGAAAGTCATTTTTTTAAATAGTTCCCTGAAGTATTTGTCATTCATTTTCATTACATATTTTTTGGGGGACATTTTCTCACGATAACAACATTTTTACAAATATTTTTTATTTACAAATAAATCATCGTCTGACATTTTCCTGGATATCTTCCACATCCGTCTGAATGTCTCTTTACTGATGGATTAGATTTATTATTTATTATTTAATATTTATTTAGTGCAGCACAATAACACGCTGGAAGAGCCGATAAGGAGTCTGGGGACCCTCAGAACCCTCAGAACCCTCAGAACCAGAGCCGTTGGTTCTGTTTACAGGGACATGACCTCAGACAGGAAGCTGATCTCAGACCAGCTGATCCATTCACATTATTCCTCTAAACATATTATTCCTCTCCCTCAGCTCCCGGGCTGACCGGCATCGTGGGCGGACGACCCCGAGTGTGAGTTTAAAATACGCAACACGGCGACCGCAAGAAGACACAAAGTACTCAACGTAGTATTAGTACACGATAATCAGAGTACTGTCCTCTCCAGGTCTCCAGTCCTGAAGCCCTTCTTCTTCATGCACCCCAAATCTCAGATGAAGGTGAGTCTCAGGAACCGCTGGACATCGTTAGTTACATCGTTAGTTACATTGTTAGTTACATCGTTAGTTACATAGTTAGTTACATCGTTAGTTACATCGTTAGTTACATTGTTAGTTACATCGTTAGTTGTTACATTGTTAGTTACATCATGAGTTACATCGTTAGTTACATCGTTAGTTACATTGTTAGTTACATCGTGAGTTACATTGTTAGTTACATCGTTAGTTACATTGTTAGTTACATGGTGAGTTACATCATTAGTTACATCGTTAGTTACATTGTTAGTTACATTGTTAGTTACATTGTGAGTTACATCATTAGTTACATCGTTAGTTACATTGTTAGTTACATTGTGAGTTACATTGTTAGTTACATTATTAGTTACATCGTTAGTTACATCGTTAGTTACATCATTAGTTACATTGTTAGTTACATCG
>CM070111.1:565000-597500 GCA_036178185.1 Liparis tanakae | reverse complement strand
GCCGCCCCGCCGCTCCGGTTCCGGCGCGGGGACCTGCTGGAGGTCCCGCGGACCCTCTTCACGCACTCCGGCATCTACCTGGGCGACGGCCGCGTGGCGCACCTCATCCCGGACGTGCTGCCCGCGCTGACCGGGGACGCGCGGCGCGTGCAGGAGATGGTGACCAACGCGCGGCTGCTGCTCGGCGTGCTCTCCAAGCGCGCCTCCGTGCGCGTGGACTCCGTGGAGGACTTCGCGTACGCGGCCGGGATCCTGCTGAACGCCATGGACCGCGCGGCGCCGCGGGCGCCTCTGCCTGCAGAGGAGGTGGCGCGGCGCGCGGAGCGGCTCGTGGGCTCCGTGGCCTACAGCTTGCTGTGGAACAACTGCGAGCACTTCGTCACGCACTGCCGCTACGGGGCCGCGCGCAGCCGGCAGAGCGACCAGGTGAGGGGGGGGGGGGGGGGGGGGGCGTTTACGCGCGCGGTCACACGTTGGGGACATTTACGCGCGAGTTGGAGGCTCTGATGTCAGAGCAGTTCGTTTTGGAGTTGGAGGAGAGAAGAGGAGGAGGAGAGGAGAGTATAGTAAAGGAGGAGAGGAGAGGAGGAGAGGAGTGTGACCAAGTCCACACCGAAGCTGAAGCTGGTGTGTGTGTGTGTGTGTGTGAGTGTGTGTGTGTGTGTGTTTGAGTGTGTGTGTGTTTGTGTGTGTGTGTTTGAGTGTGTGTGTTTGAGTGTGTGTGTGTGTGTTTATGTGTGTGCGTGTGTTTGTGTGTGTGTGTGTGTTCAGTTCCTCTTCAGGTATAAAAGCTTAACAACAGGCTCCTCCCCTCTCTAACAGGCTCCTCCCCCTCTCTAACAGGCTCCTCCCCCTCTGCGGCTGCTTTTAAACGAGAGGAAAATGTTGGTCTGGAGAACAAGAGCTGCATTCAGACCGGAGCCACAGGGGGGGGGGCTGTGTTTGTGTGTGTGGTACTGTGTGTGTGTGTGTGTGTGCATGGGGGGGGGGGGTACTGTGTGTGTGTGTGTGTGTGTGTGTGTGTGTGTGTGCATGGGGGGTACTGTGTGTGTGTGTGGGGGGGTACTGTGTGGTACTAGGTGTGTTTGTGTGGGGGTACTGTGTGTGTGTGTGGTACTAGGTGTGTGTTTGTGTGGGGGGTACTGTGTGTGTGTGTGGTACTAGGTGTGTGTGTTTGTGTGGGGGGTACTGTGTGTGTGTGTGGTACTAGGTGTGTGTGTTTGTGTGGGGGTACTGTGTGTGTGTGTGGTACTAGGTGTGTGTGTGTGTGTGTGTGGGGGTACTGTGTGTGTGTGTGGTACTAGGTGTGTGTGTGTGGGGGGGTACTGTGTGTGTGTGGTACTAGGTGTGTGTGTGTGGGGGGGTACTGTGTGTGTGTGTGGTACTAGGTGTGTGTGTGTGGGGGGGTACTGTGTGTGTGTGTGGTACTAGGTGTGTTTGTGTGGGGAGGGGGTCGATGACGTCATGCTGTCGTCTCTAAATGTTTTAGTAACATGAATTAAGGCCCTGCTTCCTGTGTGTCCTTTCACAATAAAAGCCTTCCGATGCTGACCTCTGACCAGAGAGGGGGCGTGGCCTATCGTTAGAGAGTTCCCCTGATCGAGTTTCACTTCCTGTCATCAGCAACGTAAACATGTGACCTGCAGCCTGGAGGTCTGCTTCCTCCTGGGGGGGCACAGGAGCTCAGCAGGCCTCGGGACACACACACACACACTGTACCCCCCCCACACACACACACTCACAGTAAGCCCCTCCCCCCACAGTAAAATAAACCAGTCATTTCTTGAGTCTTTGCTCTCAGAGAAAAGTGTTTCATAGGTAGGAAAGGAAAGAGGAGAGAGGAAAGGGGTCACAAAGGAAGTAGATGTTGAAAGGAAAGGAAGGATGTGACTCGTCCCCTCCTCGCCACGTTTCTCCTCCTCGTTTAAACTCGTCCTTCCTTCCTCCTTGTCGTCTCCTTGCAGTTCTGCGAGTGGCTGAAGTCTCTGATCCGGGACCAGCGCAGCGTGGCGCTGGCGGCGCTGCTGGGCCTCGCCGCCATGGCGTGTCTGGGCGTCTCCGCCGGCACCGCCCTGCCCGGCGTCCTGCTGCCCTTCACCCTGTGGATGGCCAGCTAGGAGGCAGGAGGTCGCCTGGAGGTCGCCGCTGCCTCCTGCATCTAACATTTCCATGTGTTCTGTTTCATCTTCACTGTAGTTCCATGTCGGCCATCTTGACTGTAGTTCCATGTCGGCCATCTTGACTGTAGTTCCATGTCGGCCCCTCTGCTGAAGCTCTTCTGTAAATATCTGTAGATATCTTTCACAACCTGATTGTTTTCTAACGGTCAAAACTTTTCAACAGAATTTATTTTTTAAGACGCTGTAACACTTTGTATGTGTTTTATATGTAAATAAAGTCTCTGGACTCATTGAATCGCTGGTGATTTATTTTTGGGCTTTATTTATGTGGAACTTCTACTTTTAGAGTTCCTCTGTGAATTGAACGATTGATTCTTCAAAACGTTACCTTCATTTTCACTAAATTGTGAGCTTGTTGGTTTGGAACAATTTAAATCTAATTCAAATGTAACAGTGGAAAAAAGTTTTTGTACATACTATATATATATACATGCACATATATTGAAATTAATATATTCACATATATTGAAATATGTATTTCTTAATAGTAATATTATATATATTTAAATAAATTATATATATATATATATATATATATATATATATATATATATTTAATTACATTTCTAAAAAAAGTTTACAATTACTGTAATTAAGAGGTAAATATTCTTTTAGAAATGTCATATATCTATATAAATTTAAATAATTTATATATATTTTGAAATGACATAAAATATTTTCTTAATAATATTAATATAATAACTGATTCATAGTATTACTTTATTAATATAAACAACCTGGCTCATAGTATTACTTTATTAACATAAACAACCTTGTTCATAGTATTACTTTATTAACATAAACAACCTTGTTCATAGTATTACTTTATTAACATAATAACTGGTTTATAGCATTACTTTGTTAAAATAAACCTTAGTTTTTCCGCTCTTATTTTGTGCCAGTTAACTACTTCCGGGTCATTTCCCTCCGTCAGACTCCTCCAAAGGGACTCGGCCAAAACTCCCGCGGTTAGTTTCTTCTTCTTCCGGAAACAACATGGCGGCCGAGACTCGCGCCGGCCTCCACAACATGTCGAAAGTCGAGCTGCTGAGAGACGTCGTCGTGGATAAACTAACGACGGCGGCGCAGGAGATCTTCGCGACCGTCGAGAGAACCGTGACCGGGTACGAGGAGGAGGCCTCGGGCCTGAGGCGCGAGCTCGAGCGGCTGAGGCGGCAGCTGGAGCTGCTCGCGCAGCCGGAGATCAAAGTGGAGCCGACAGGTCGGAACGCTCGGTCCCGTTGATTCACACGTCACTATCATGTAATGCACACGTCACTATCATGTAATGCACACGTCACTATCATGTAATGCACACGTCACTATCATGTAATGCACACGTCACTATCATGTAATGCACACGTCACTATCATGTAATGCACACGTCACTATCATGTAATGCACACGTCACTATCATGTAATGCACACGTCACTATCATGTAATGCACACGTCACTATCATGTAATGCACACGTCACTATCATGTAATGCACACGTCACTATCATGTAATGTAATCAACACGTCCTCGCGCATTGAAACTCCCGCTGACACGGACTGCTGCCGGGAACATCATCCGGGTACTTAGGGACATCCTGTAGGCTTCAGGCTGAACATGCGCAGAGACGATTTAACGGTTTCCTCTTCTAATATTTTTGTATTTATATATATATATATATACGTATATATATATATATATATATATATATATATATATATATATATATATATATATATATATATACGTATGTATGTATTTTTTAAATTTTTTATGTGTATTTATTTTATATACACATAATATATAGTATGTATATTTAAATGTTATAGAACTCAAGCAATCCTATTAATCATTTGCATTTTCATTGGTTAAAAAAATAAACAAAGTTTTCTCTGATACAGATAATCTTCTTCTTGGAGAAGGAGAAGGAGGAGAAAAACTGTCCAGATTTGATCTGGGTATGTCTTCAAAATGAATGAATATAGTTTATTTGTTTACTTGTTATACTCTCATGGTTATTATACTTGTATTAACTGAAGTACCATTTTAATGCAGTATTTGTACAGCATAGTATTAGCATCTCTTTTCACAAGCTTGTTCTTGTTCAGATGTTTCGGAGTTTGGGATCCGGGACATCATCAGCTACGCTGAGGAAGAGGAGGAAGAAGAGGAAGGCAAAGATGAGGAGGAGTCTGCTGAGAGCACCCGCCTGGAGCCGGAGGATCTGAGGGACCCGGGTCCTCAGGTACCTGTGGAGACGAAGGGCGCTCCTCGGAAATTCAGAGTCGGTCTGCTTCAGAACGCCAAGGCCGACTCGCTCATGGACGACGGTGAGAGACGGCAGCAGGTTAACCCCACAGAGAGGAGGAGGGAGATATATGTAAATATATATGTAATAAAATAATAATAATATAAATGTATACATATTTATTTAAATATATATATATATATTTATATAAATGTATACATATTTATTTAAATATATATATTTATATAAATGTATACATATTTATTTAAATATATATATATATTTATATAAATGTATATATATATATATATATATTTATATTAATACATATATATTTATATACATGTTTAAATATATATTTATATATATTTATGTAAAAACAAGAAAACAATAACGGCATTAATATAACAAATTAAATCCATTATCATAATAAAATGAACCCATTAATATAAAGTGTGTGTGTGTGTGTGTGTGTGTGTCAGGGTTGAAGTCCCCGGTCGTGAAGTGCCCCCGAGGCCTGCAGGAACCAGACTTCCTGGCCCTGCTGAGGTCCACCTTCCCCCAGCTGACCGGCCCGTTCAACGCCTTCACCTCGGACTCCACCGGCAGCTCGTCCCTGTTCATCCAAGTGAAGGTACGTCCAGCGGTCACGTGACCCTCTGCTGAGCTTCCTGATCGACGAGGACACGCCTCTTTTCTTCCAGGCCGCCAAGAAAACCCCGAAGGAGAAGAAGAAGCTCCGTTCTGCTCCGAGGAAAAGCGGCGAGGAAAGGAGGTGTTCGAAGGTTCCTGACGGATCGGGACCACCGGAGCGTCTCGGCAGCGGCGCCCCCCCCCCCTGCCTCAGGCCCCTCCCCCCGCACACGGACGACCGCACGCCCAGGAAGGCGAGAGCGAAACGACCGGCGGGGAGCCAGCGAGAAGAAGGAGCTCTTCCTGCTGCTGACAACCGGGAGGAAGAGCAGGAGGAGCAGCAGGGGGGGGGCTCGAAACCAGACGAGAAGGAGGAGAAGTCGAGGGAGAGCAAGAAGAGGAGGAGGGAGATCGACGACGACAAGAAGAAGAAGAAGAAGAGGAGGAAGAAGAAGCTGAGGCGACAACGTCTGGAGAAAACCAAACGAGGAGGAGATCCTCCTGTTGCTGACAATAGAGACCAAAAGGAGGAAGAGGAGGAGAAAGAGGAGGACTCGAAGCCAGACGAGAACCACACGGAGCCGAGGAAGAGCAGCAGGAGTCGAGGAGTCCAGACAAAGAGCTCCAGTCTGGGTCCGCAGACTCTGAGGCTCAAAAAGGACGTGATGGCACCTCCTCACAGCGACGCCTCGGCAGATCGTGGTTCTCCTCCTGGAGGAGGCCCGTTCGTGAAGAGGAGGAGGTGCAGTGGGGGGGCTCCTCTGCAGGACCCAGACCTCCTGGACCTGCGCCGGTCCACCTCCCCCCAGGGCCCCCCCTACCTGAGGGTCCACCAGTGCGCCCGCGTTGCGGGGGGAACCGTCCAGCTGGTGTCGGGGAAGCTTTTGCTGGTCGCA
Source organism: Liparis tanakae (assembly GCA_036178185.1). NCBI lineage: Eukaryota > Metazoa > Chordata > Actinopteri > Perciformes > Liparidae > Liparis > Liparis tanakae. The sequence goes on along the minus strand of CM070111.1, from coordinate 591,548 downwards.
CCGCCTCGGCCTCTCCAGCTTGAATAAAATGGATTTGTCTTTAATTCGGATGAAAGCCCAAATGAGTCCAGGGCGATGACGATCTGACGTTCTGTTGGCTTCATCCGGACGACGAGCGGACGACTTTACGGCTTGTTTCCTGTTCCGTTCCATCGATGCTAAGCTAAGCTAGCATCGTAGCCTGTCGGTGTTGTAGTTCGTACACACGGTGTAGGACGTGGACGTGCTGCTACGAGGTATTGTAGAGACTTTTTTTCAACTCGACCGCCCAAAAAATGATTTGAATATTTTCTTGTTCAAAAAGATTTGTCTCAACTAGTTTTTCAGCTATTTTTTATTTTTAGTGTTTTTAGAGCCGTGTTAAATATTTGCAAATTCTCTTGAAAGATTTCTGATCATTCCGTCCTGGCTGTGGATGCCAAGATCCGTTTGGAGGAGGAGGAGGAGGAGGAGGAGGAGGAGGAGGAGGAGGAGGAGGAGGAGGAGGAGGAGGAGGAGGAGGAGGAGGACTAACTCACACAAATAAAAACAAGACACTTGACTCTTTGAATCTTTATTTCTGTTTAAATCAAACAATATTTGCTGTGATAACCCTAACCCTTTTTCACCATTAATATTGTTTTTATTTTATTTTATAAATATTTTTTATTTAAAAAAGGGTGAATATATGTATATATTAATGCTTTATTTTAAGTTTTGTTTATTTTTTCTTCACTGTTTAATAAAATCAAACTTTAAATTATATTTTTAAAATTAATTTACATTAATCATTTTTTTCTTCACTTTATATCTTTTTAATAGTTCAATGTGATTTTTATTTTTTCTTCTAATTTAATTTTCATATATTTATTTATTAGTTTCAAAGATTGTTTTATTTTATTATTTATTGTTATGCCATCACATTTCTTTACTTCTATATACATTTTTAACTTTATTTTGTAGATCTACATCCGTATCCGCAGATGGTCCCGCCCTCCGTGACTTAAGGCCCGCGCTGATTGGCTCCGAGCTGTTTGCCTCCCTGCCAATCAAAACATCCGCCCGTTGATTTGCGTAACCAGCATTAATCTGTTTCCAGGGGAAGTTTTAATTGAACAGTGACGTAAAATCTTTTTTGCGCCGTTTGTCGTTCACCTTTTAATCCTCTAACAATAAACCGGGAGAAGAAATGGCGGCAGAAAGATCCGGTAGGTGTTTAATTATAGTTTTAACCGTGTAATTAACGGTAATTAACGGTCATTGAGCCGGTCGCTAGCTTAAAGGAGCTCCGCGGCGCTAACTAGCGGTAGCTCGCGGAGCGACGCGTTTTACACTTTAATCTACTTTAATCTACTTTAATCTACTTTCCCGCTTTATTAACGTGTGGTTAAACAGTCGGTACCGTGGACCTTTCAGGGTCGTTTGAACCGCATCAAGGGGTCCACGGGAGGGGAAGTCAGCTAGTTAGCCAACTAGTTATGTCGCAGAGTATTTAACTAGCTAGTTAGTTTATCTAGTTAGTTTAACTTAACATCTGGGTTACACACGTCTTATTTAAAGTGTTCTGAAGATGAATAGATGATATTTAATGATTTATTATATCATGTATTCATGTATTTTATGTTAGATTTGAATACATAAATAATGTTAGCTGCATACATACGAGACACAAGCTGCTAAGCTAAGCTAACAATGCTAACTTCTATAAAGTTATGAGTTCAAAGTGTTGATGTAATACCACAGTGAAGAAATACTATGCTAAAAGTACACATACTTATACTAAATATATTGTACTTATACACTGAGGAAATACTATGCTAAAAGTACACACTTATACTAAATATATTGTACTTATACACTATAATACTATGCTATAAATACTATGCTAAAAGTACAACCTCACTGGAGTAAAAGTACATGTTCTTATTGTAAAAGTATATTTACTAACGCCACACTAAGGAAATACTGCACTGAAGTAATTGTACTTCTACTAAAGAGGTCGTACTAATAATACGCTAAAAGTACAACCTCACTGAAGTAAAAGTACATGTACTAATGCACTAAGGACACACTGAGCCCAACTGAAGTACTTGTGTTGTTGTTGTGGTGTCAGACGGGGACTCTGAGGATGGCGTGCGCGGCGCCGTCAGCCCGCTGGGCGGCGAGGACGAGTTCACGGCGTCCTGCGCCCGAGAGATCGCCCTGCTGGCCCTGATGGAGGAGACGGGCTACAGCATGGTGCAGGAGAACGGCCAGAGGAAGTACGGGGGCCCGCCGCCAGGTAGGGGGGGGGGGGGGATCACAGCGTGTATGTCTTTTATGATGCTGCCGTCTGATTGGTCGGTTTGACGTCAAGGTTCCTCCGACTGATCGGTCCAATATTCACTCCAATAGCTTATCGTCTCAAAGTATTGATCTGGTATCGGATGTCAATGTTTCATCAAATAACGAATGTCTCTTAGTTCATGTTCTGTTTCAGAAAGAAGTTGAAGCAACGTTGAAGACTTTGTTGTTGTTTGCCTCAGGCTGGGAGGGCCCCGCCCCCCCCCGGGGCTGCGAGGTGTTCGTGGGTAAGATCCCCAGAGACCTGTACGAGGACGAGCTGGTGCCGCTGTTCGAGAGAGCCGGACGCATCTACGAGTTCAGGCTGATGATGGAGTTCAGTGGAGAGAACCGCGGCTACGCCTTCGTCATGTACACCACCAGGTGGGGGGTGGGGGGGGTATATAAATCTCTCTCTCTATATATATATATTTATAAATTATATATATATATATATTATTTATATAAAATTATCTATTTATATACATAAATAAATAATTGGAGGAGTTTGCATGTGTGTGTATATACATCTATATATATTTATATATTGTATATATATTTATATATATATTTATACTATGTATATATATTTATTTATATTATATATTTTTTTACAAATTATGTATATATATATTATATATATAATTATGTATATATATATCTTTATATATATTTATTTATATATTAATATATATATATATAATTTATATATAATTATGTATTAATATATATTTATTTATATATTAATATATATATAAATATTTATACTATTATTATATATATATATATATATATATATATATACACACACACACACACATTAATGTCATCATTTGCGCCTTCTGGCTGTTTCAACACATCGACAGTAAAACCTTCTCCACCAGTTCAAACCTCAGAACTGAGCCATGACCCATGACCTCTGGTGTGTTGGGTTTCCAGAGAGGCGGCGCAGAGAGCCATCCAGACGTTGGACAACCACGAGATCCGCCAGGGGAAGTACATCGGTGTGTGCGTGAGCCTGGACAACTGCCGCCTCTTCATCGGCTCCATCCCCAAAGACAAGAGGAAGGACGATATCCTGGAGGAGATGACCAAGGTAAGCCGCCGTCACCGCAGAAGAAGACTCACGCGATCGATACGCGCAGAGACAGGAAGTTCCCTTTGCCCCCCAGGTGACGGACGGCGTGGTGGACGTGATCGTGTACCCGAGCTCCACCGACAAGAGCAAGAACCGGGGCTTCGCCTTCGTGGAGTACGAGTCGCACAAAGCGGCGGCCATGGCCCGCAGGAAGCTCATCCCAGGTACCTACCTGTGACTCTGGGTCACTTCCTGTGTTTGTCCAGCAGAGGGCGGCAGAGCACAGGGCATCTGTTCATGGTGCCCAGTTTATTAGGTACAAGCGGCTCACGCGTCTCGTTATGTCGTCGACGTTCACTGACATGTAGTGGAGGAAAGAATATGAACATAATAAACTCTTCCTCACGAGGGCTTCTGGCTTTTGAGGATTTTAAATCAAGAATTTAAGGGATTGGGACTGAATTCCACATCGTCTCCTGACATGTAACACATCAGAAAGAAAATAGACGCGTCGATAATTGAATTAACATAATGAACACGTTGGATTAGCTGCATTAGCTTCAGCTCAGTGTTCCTCCTGGACACTCGTCAGCCAATCACAGCCCCTTAAAGCACTTCATTAACCAATGGGTCGATGGCTTTTGTCTTTCTGTCGAGGTGCCTGTGGGCCTCAAGTCAAGGATTTCTTTTACTTCAGTCTCGTACAGTTATTGATCCGCCATGAGGCCGTAGTGTCCGTCAGCAGCAGCACGTTGTGTTGTCGTTACGCTTTGAGCTCTGAGTCACCACCGTTGTCTTTTAAAGTGTTTTTGAGAGTTTCACTCGAAGGATTCCACAGCGGGACGAATCCCAGTGGGAATGAAATGTTGTTGTTGTCGACACGGTGAAATATGAAGGTGTGTTGACGGCATCATGGTGTCGTGGTCTTGCTGTGTTCTGCGAGATCCTTCCGGGAGGGTTTGGTAGAAAAAGAAGTTCAACATGTCTCTATTTTAGTTTGTATATATTTATTTCTTATTGTTGTCAATCGTATTTAATTTAAATGTTAATTATATATTTTATATTTTATTTTTTTTCTTCATTTAATTACATTCATAATTCCCTTCATTTTAGTTTCTACATTTTTGAATTTATTTTAGTCAATATCATTTAATTTAAATAAAAAATGTTTACAAACTCACTTTATTTATTATTAATTACAAATAAAAACAATTATTTAAACTAAATTAGATTGAGAAAAAATTAAGGAAATTAATAATTAATAAAATGTCCTTCATTTTAGTTTTTACATTTTCTTGTCAATCTCATTTAGTTACATATTTTTTTATTTTTTACATATTTTCTTTATTTTTGTCAAACTTTGTTGATTTTTATTCATTATTCTTTTCCTTAACTTTAGTTTCTACATTTTTTGTCAATTTCATTTAGTATACATATTTTTTATTACATTTGTTATTTATTTTTATTTCTGTCAAGCTCATTTTTATTCATTATTTTCTTTTTGTCAATCTCATTTATGTATAAATATATATTTCTTTATTTTTAACTTTTTTTTTAAATGTATGTCAAGGTCATTTAATTAAAATATGTGTGTATTATTTGGTACCTGTATTTCTGCCTCCTCTAATGGTTTGGGTCTGCAGGGACCTTCCAGCTGTGGGGCCACTCCATCCAAGTGGACTGGGCGGAGCCTGAGAAGGACGTGGACGAGGAGGTCATGCAGCGCGTCCGCGTCCTCTACGTGAGTCTCCTCCGCCGCTCCTTCAAAACAAGAGCCCCGCTGCGCTGGGAGGAGGCCTCTGACATGTTCACAGGGTTGTTCACTTCAAAGGGAGAGCGGGCCGCTCAGCGGGGGGGCGGAGTCACACGGAGCCGCTCCCCCTCCAGGGGGCCAATTACTGAGGAAGGCTTTTATTCTGAAGGGCTGAGGCCTGATCTGAGGCAAGCAAATAGCACCTTAAAAGCTCTTTAGAGGGGAGGCCTGAGGTAAACAGTGTGTGTGTGTGTGTGTGTGTGTGTGTGTGTGTGTAATAATATCATTATTAATTACTGTGGGTGACTTCCAGTCCCAGTAAAACACCTAGAATAATGCTCATCAGGTGCGTTTATGCTATTCTAGCTGTTAATCCTAATCTAGCCCTCTTCAGGTGTGTTAATCCTAATCTGGCCCTCCTCAAGTGTGTTAATCCTAATCTAGCCCTCCGCAGGTGTTTTAATCCTAATCTAGCTCTCCTCGTGTGTTATTCGGGAGTTTTTCCTGATCCGATGTGAGGTTTTGGGGCAGGGATGTGTACAGACTGTAAAGCACTCTGAGACAAATTTGTAATTTGTGAAACTGGGCTATACAAATAAACTGAATTGAATTAATCCTAATCTAGCCCTCTTCAAGTGTGTTAATCCTAATCTAGCCCTCTTCAGGTGTGTTAATCCTAATCTGGCCCTCTTTTTTACATCACATGTCATGTAGCAGACGCTTTTATCCAAAGAGACTCACAATAAGTGCATTTCAACCTAGAGGACAAACTAAGAACAACAAGAATACAGAAAGTAACATTTCCTCATCATAGTCAAACTACTAAAGTACCACAATAAGAGCCATTCAAGTGCTACTAAAGTGATAATCTTTGTTTTAATCCAGATATAGTCGGAAAAGGTGCGTTTTCAGTTTCCGGTGAAGATGTAGAGACTTCCTGCTGTCCTGGTGTCAGTGGGGAGCTGGCTCCACCAATCAGGAGCCAGGACAGCAGACAGTCTGATGTAGTGATGAGATGGAGGTGACGGAGTCACAAGTCGGTTGGCTGCTGCCGAGCGGAGCGAATGTGCCGGGGTGTACGGTGTGACCACATCCAGGATGTAGACGGGGCCCTCTTCAAGTGTGTTAATCCTAATCTAGCCCTCTTCAAGTATGTTAATCCTAATCTAGCCCTCTTCAAGTGTGTTAATCCTAATCTAGCCCTCTTCAAGTGTGTTAATCCTAATCTAGCCCTCTTCAAGTGTGTTAATCCTAATCTAGCCCTCTTCAAGTGTGTTAATCCTAATCTGGCCCTCTTCAAGTGTGTTAATCCTAATCTAGCTCTCCTCAGGTGTGTAAATCCTAATCTGGCTTTCCTCAAGTGTGTTAATCCTAATCTGGCCCTCTTCAAGTGTGTTAATCCTAATCTAGCCCTCTTCAGGTGTGTTAATCCTAATCTGGCCCTCCTCAGGTGTGTTAATCCTAATCTGGCCCTCCTCAAGTGTGTTAATCCTAATCTGGCCCTCCTCAAGTGTGTTAATCCTAATCTAGCTCTCCTCAAGTGTGTTAATCCTAATCTGGCCCTCCTCAAGTGTGTTAATCCTAATCTGGCCCTCCTCAGGTGTGTTAATCCTAATCTGGCCCTCCTCAAGTGTGTTAATCCTCATCTGGCCCTCCTCAGGTGCGTAACCTGATGCTCAGCACCTGTGAGGAGACACTCCGCCAGGCGTTCTCGCGCTTCAAGCCGGGCAGCGTGGAGCGTGTGAAGAAGCTCACCGACTACGCCTTCATTCACTATCGTTGCCGTGACGACGCCGTGGCGGCGCTCGGCCTCATGAAGGGCGCACAGATCGACGGCGCCACCGTTGAGGTCACGCTGGCCAAGCCCGCCGGGGTCAAGGACGGGGGGGGCGTGGCCGGGGGGAGGAGGTACAACAACAACAACAACAACAACAACAACCACCGGGGATACGCAGGAGGTGGAGAAGGAGGAGAAGGAGGAGGAGACAGCGGAGCGTTCTTCATGCACAGGAGCGAAGGAGGAGCTGAAAGAACCTCGTCTCCACGGAGCCCCTTCTACTCAGGTAGTAGGAGCCTAACCATCAACTAATGACCAACTTACTACAAAATAAAAGCATTAGAGTCGTACTCACCCATCTCACTGGTCACACTCTGACTTACTCCAAAATAAAAGCATTATGAAGAGTCTTACTATCACACATCTGACTGGTCACAATCTGATTTACTACAAAATAAAAGCATTAGAGTTAGAGTGGACAACCATTGAGAGGGAAGATGGCACAGCAGTAATCCACAACTGAGTGAGGAAAGGAGGAAGGAAAGGAGGGAGGAAAGGAGATGATGGAGTCAAAGGGAACAAGAGGAAAGATGGAGAGAAGCGTATTTTGTCCAGTGGATTTAAAAACCTCTTTATATGCACCTATACATAAATCATTTGGCACAATAACCTCCATTCCATCCCAACTTCATTATTCATGACTCCTGACCGTTATATTCTCTATTCATCAATAATCATTCAGTCTAGGGTCAGAAAAGGGTTTAAAATAATCTGAAGCAAAATGTTTAATCCATGGGAACTAAAGACGAGGGATCCTGATGGATACATTTATTTATGATTGTGATATTCATTTATATACACGAGTCATGTGACTTGAATGAGCATTAAGACCTTTTTCACACAACTGAGTTTCAGCTTTTCTAACTTAACTCTTCATAATCATTAAAAACTGCAGATTTATCAATTCATCCTGATTTAAAATCCCGAATAAGAAGTTTAATCTCGTCAAACAAACTGTTGACATTTGAAGCTGGAACCAGAGGAGAGGAAGAGTCCCTGATATGATGGAGGTCAAAGGTCATAACCCAGATATTCATGTCTGATTATGACCGTTGCTTCAATTCTACGATACCGATGGATTTTCACGGTCAGTCATATAATACATACATTATATAATAAATAAAACATAATGCAACCATTTTAAACAGTAAAAGAAAATCCATAAATTATGGAATAATAAATAAAACAAAATGCAACAATAATTAAATAGTAAACCAAATATGTATTAATATATAAAACATAATGCAACCATCTCAAATAATGAAAGAAAATCCATAAATTATGGAATAATAAATAAATCATAATGCAACAAGGTTAAATGGTATAAAAAAAAAGTATTAATAATAAAACAAAATGCATAAATATTAAATAATGCAACAAAATGATTTTATATTAAATAATGAACTAAACAAAAATCCATACATGTTAGACAATAAAACAACATGTAACGACATAAACGTGCAAAACCCACAAAACAGGACGTTTTAATAACTTTGAAAGCAAATATAAACATTAATAATACTATAACAATTTAGTTAATTATCTTTCGGCTTTTTTCTTAATTTTTAGATTGACTATATTAGTTGAAACGGACGTCGACAAACTGAATAATCTGAGTGACGATGGGCAATAAATCCAGAATATCAGAATGTTGGATATGATGATCGTCACACAACCACATTTATTATTATTTAAATGTCATCATCTCTTTGTCTCTTAGAGGAACATAAACATGTTTATCATCCGGTTCCTTTGTTCACAACCATTAACATGTAAATATATATAAATATATATATGAAAGTGCTTTCTCATGCAAACAAACAGTCAACAAAAAGATTAATTATTTTCTTCCCTTGAAGTGTGTGTGTGTGTGTGTGTGTGTGTGTGTGTGTGTGTGTGTGTGTGTGTGTGTGTGTGTGTGTGTGTGTGTGTGTGTGCGTGTGCGTGTGTGTGCGTGTGCGTGATGAAGCCCGTGGAGCCGTCGTCTCTAACGGGCCGTGTTCTTTGTGCGGTCGCTGCTCAGCAGCTCCAGATAAATATAGTTTCATGCTAACGAGGACGCAGCTTGTTGTTGTTGGATCAGTGAAGAGGAAGAACAGAGCGCCGCTCACTGGGTCACAAAGCTAACGATAGCCCACCACGAGCAGCATACAGGAGCTAACGATAGCCCACCACGAGCAGCATACAGGAGCTAACGATAGCCCACCACGAGCAGCATACAGGAGCTAACGATAGCCCACCACGAGCAGCATACAGGAGCTAACGATAGCCCACCACGAGCAGCATACAGGAGCTAACGATAGCCCACCACGAGCAGCATACAGGAGCTAACGATAGCCCACCACGAGCAGCATACAGGAGCTAACGATAGCCCACCACGAGCAGCATACAGGAGCTAACGATAGCCCACCACGAGCAGCATACAGGAGCTAACGATAGCCCACCACGCGCAGCATACAGGAGCTAACGATAGCCCACCACGAGCAGCATACAGGAGCTAACGATAGCCCACCACGAGCAGCATACAGGAGCTAACGATAGCCCACCAGGAGCAGCATACAGGAGCTAACCACGAGCAGCATACAGGAGCTAACGATAGCCCACCACGCGCAGCATACAGGAGCTAACGATAGCCCACCACGAGCAGCATACAGGAGCTAACGATAGCCCACCACGAGCAGCATACAGGAGCTAACGATAGCCCACCACGAGCAGCATACAGGAGCTAACGATAGCCCACCACGAGCAGCATACAGGAGCTAACGATAGCCCACCAGGAGCAGCATACAGGAGCTAACCACTAGCAGCATACAGGAGCTCACCACTAGCAGCATACAGGAGCTCACGATAGCCGACGGCAGCTACCGGCGGCTATCGTGAGCAGACGTGTGGTCGTGGCGGCGGTGAGGCCACGCCCCGCCCGCGTGACGCTGCCCCCCCGCTGTGCCCAGAGGAGCCGCCCCGCGGGGTGTTCCCGCTGTTCCCCGGTACGCCGCTGGCCCCCGCCAACTTGCTGGCGCTGCAGCAGAGTCAGGTTGGCTCCGCCGTCGGGCTGCTGGACCTCTACTGCCTCAAGAAGATGTGGGCGCCGCCGCAGTACCACCTGTACTCCAACAGGGGGCCGCAGGGGAGGCTGCTGCTGCTCTACAAGGTACACACACACACAGACACACACACAGACACACACAGAGACACACACATAGAGAGACACACACAAAGAGACACACACACATACAGAGAGACACACACACACACACACACAGAGAGACCCACACAGAGACACACACATAGAGAGACACACACAAAGAGACACACACATACAGAGAGACACACAGACACACACACACACAGAGAGACACACACAGAGACACACAGAGAGACACACACACACACACAGACACAGAGAGACACACAGAGAGACACACAGAGAGACACACAGACACACACACAGAGAGACACACACACACAGACACACACTCTGTTTTAATTAGGGGTCATTGAACCGTGTCGTGTTGAGACTCCACTGATGTCCATTTTGTGTTTGTGTTGTTTTTTCTCCATTAAATAAACTGCAGAATAACCAATCAGCACCACCTCCATGACGAGTTCATTAAACTGTGTTTGTGTCTCTATGTGTGTGTCTCTGTGTGTGTGTGTGCGTGTAGGTGGTGGTGCCCTCAACACGCAGCACCTACATCCCAGACAAGCTGTGTGTGATGCTGGATGACGCCAAAGAGCTGGCAGCTCAGACCACCTTGTGGAACCTGGGTACACACACGCACACACACACGCACACCGAGAAACACACTCACACACACTCACACACACACACACACACACACACACACACTCACACACTCTCTCACACGCACACACACACATCCCCAACGAGCTCTGTTAGTTGGTGATTCTGCTTTAAGAGGCGAGTGAGCCCTTCAGTGAGATGTTTGGTCTCCATGGCAACAGCAGCCCAGGATCTCTACTGGAGCTATGCAGACCGTTAGTTAGAGGCCGAAGTAACTCCTCCTCCTCCTCCTCCTCCTCCTCCAGATGAACCCTCCTGGTCTGAGCTTCTGATTGGTTCTTGATGTTTGTATTGATCAGACGATCAATAGCAGCTTATTGGGAACTTTGAGTTTGTTGATTCTTGATGTTATAAATAGAAAATAAACTTTATTTAGCGATTCTATTTTGTCTTTTGTTCACCTCCCACTGCTCTCTCACTCTCTTTCTCCCACTGCTCTCTCACTCTCTTTCTCCCACTGCTCTCTCACTCTCTTTCTCCCACTGCTCTCTCACTCTCTCACTCTTTCTTTCTCCCACTGCTCTCTCACTCTCTTTCTCCCACTGCTCTCTCACTCTCTTTCTCCCACTGCTCTCTCACTCTCTCACTCTTTCTTTCTCCCACTGCTCTCTCACTCTCTTTCTTTCTCCCACTGCTCTCTCACTCTCTCACTCTTTCTTTCTCCCACTGCTCTCTCACTCTCTCACTCTTTCTTTCTCCCACTGATCTCTCTCTCTTTCTTTCTCCCACTGCTCTCTCACTCTTTCTTTCTCCCACTGATCTCTCTCTCTTTCTTTCTCCCACTGCTCTCTCACTCTCTTTCTCCCACTGCTCTCTCACTCTCTTTCTTTCTCCTACTGCTCTCTCCCTCTCTCATTCTCATTCTTTCTCCTACTGCTCTCTCACTCTCATTTTTTCTCCCACTGCTCTCTCACTCTCTTTCTTTCTCCCACTGCTCTCTCTCGCTCTCTAATCTCTCTCTCCACTGCTCTCTTTCTTCACCTCTCTCCCACTGCTCTCACTCTCTCTCTTTCTTTCTCTCTCTCTCTACCCCCTCCAGACTCGTCCTTCCTGAGCGCTGCTTCCTGCGACTCCCCCAGCAGCCCCTCCCCCCCCCTCGTGCCCCCCCCCTCCTCCAGTAGTACGGGGTTGCTGACCTGCGGCGGTAGAGCCTTTGCCTCCTGCCTCTCTCCTCCTCCTCCTCCTCCTGCGCTCTCCCCTTTCACCTCCCTCCCCCCCCCTCCCTCCCCAGCACAGCGGCTCTACATCAGCTCCCAGTTGCCTTTCTACTGACGGTGAGACAATAATCACACCATCATTAATCACACCATCATTAATCGCACCATCATTAATCACACCATCGATAATCACACCATCATTAATCACACCATCATTAATCACACCATCATTAATCACACCATCGATAATCACACCATCATTAATCACACCATCATTAATCACACCATCGTTAATCACACCATCATTAATCACACCATCATTAATCACACCATCGATAATCACACCATCGATAATCACACCATCATTAATCACACCATCATTAATCACACCATCGATAATCACACCATCGTTAATCACACCATCGATAATCACACCATCGATAATCACACCATCGATAATCACACCATCGATAATCACACCATCCATCATTAATCACACCATCAATCACACCATCGATAATCACACCATCATTAATCACACCATCATTAATCACACCATCATCAATCACACCATCATTAATCAAACCATCGATAATCACACCATCGATACGCAGGGAACTTATTCATATCCATCAAACCAACGCTGGGAACGCTTCCCCTTTAAGGAGACGCTTCCCCTTTAAGGAGACATGCTTCCCCTTTAAGGAGACATGCTTCCCCTTTAAGGAGACATGCTTCCCCTTTAAGGAAGTGAAACTGAATGTTCCTCCACCTGAACAAGCAGCAGTTAAATCGGTTTAAACCGGTTTAACTGATTTAAATAATTTTAAACCAGTTCAAACCGGTTTAAACTCGTCCAGTGAAGATGTAAACGTGTCGTTGCAGAAGGTCGTTTCTCGTCTGAGGAGTGAGGAAGAGAGGACGCGACCCGAGGAGGCCACGGAGGAGAGGAGGCAGGAGCGTCCTTTATGATGATGTGTTCATGTCCTCCTCGTTTCCTTCCCTTCCTGAGATGAGGAGGAGACCAACACACACCCTGATACCTGGTCTCCTTGACGTACCCACAATGCACTGCAGCTCAGTGAACAAAACGTTTTACGAGTTCAGGGCCAGAACTCATTTATTTACCTTCTTCTTAGACTCCTTGTTCTTGTTTTTATGTATTTTATTTATTTAAAAAAAGTATTACTTTTTATTTTTGTATTTTATTATATATATATATATATATATATATATATATATTCAATTATTTTATTATTATTTATTTTTTTATGTTCTATTTTTTCTATATTTTCATTATTCTCTCAGTTCTTGTTTAGCGTGAAGGTGGCTCTTCTTCACCTCCTTGTTCCTCCTGTTCCTCCTCCTCCTGTTATCTGAAAGGGGCGGAGCCTTAAAGACCCACAAACATCTGAAGGGAGAAAAGAGATTCAACAAATAAAATATTCATAAACAGTTAAAATAAGATATTTATTTAGATGGAGGTCTAGAAACAAATTAATGAGGGAAACACTTGAGAGGAGGAGGAGGAGGGGGAGGAGGAGGAGGGGGGGAAGAGGAGGAGGAGGAGGGTGAGGAGTCTGGTTATGTTTCATGGTTCTGTTAGAAGGAGAACGTTCTCTTCATGTGTCATTGTTCGTCTCTATTGTTCTGCTTGTTGGAGTTGCAGGTTCTGTATTCTACACAGAACCCTGTCCTAAAGGTTCTGAAGTTGTCCAGATTTTAAAATGTAATAATTAAATCTGTTTATTTCAAATTAATATTAAAACTATTTAACACAGAAAGTCTTTATTAACACACGGAACACAAGCAGGAGAACCAGTGGAGAACCAGAGTGGCTGTGAGGAGAACCAGAGGAGAACCAGAGGGTCTGTGAGGAGAACCAGAGGAGAACCAGAGGAGAACCAGAGTGGCTGTGAGGAGAACATCTTCCTCCCCCTGTTTATCCTCCCTCTCTCTTCCTTCCCTCCTCCCCCTGTTTATCCTCCCTCTCTCTTCCCCTCCTTCCTCCCCCTGTTTATCCTCCCTCTCTCTTCCTTCCTTCCTCCCCCTGTTTATCCTCCCTCTCTCTTCCCCTCCCTCCTCCCCCTGTTTATCCTCCTCTCTCTTCCCCTCCCTCCTCCCCCTGTTTATCCTCCTCTCTCTTCCCCTCCTCCTCCCCTGTTTATCCTCCTCCTCTCTTCCCCTCCTCCTCCCCCCCCTGTTTATCCTCCCTCTCTCTTCCCTCCCTCCTCCCCTGTTTATCCTCCCTCTCTCTTCCCCCTCCTCCTCCCCTGTTTATCCTCCCTCTCTTCCCTCCTTCCTCCCCTGTTTATCCTCCCTCTCTCTTCCCCTCCTCCCCTGTTTATCCTCCCTCTCTCTTCCCCTCCTTCCTCCCCCTGTTTATCCTCCCTCTCTCTTCCCCTCCCTCCTCCCCCTGTTTATCCTCCCTCTCTCTTCCCCTCCTTCCTCCCCCTGTTTATCCTCCCTCTCTCTTCCCCTCCTTCCTCCCCCTGTTTATCCTCCCTCCCTCTCTTCCTTCCTTCCTCCCCCTGTTTATCCTCTCTCTCTTCCCTCCTTCCTCCCCCTGTTTATCCTCTCTCTCTTCCCTCCTTCCTCCCCCTGTTTATCCTCTCTCTCTTCCCTCCTTCCTCCCCCTGTTTATCCTCTCTCTCTTCCCTCTCAGGGTGAATCATCCTGATGCGAAAAAATTAATATATAAAAATATATTATGTATATATATATATAAAAAATATGTTATGTATATATATTTATGTATATATATAAAAATATATTATGTATATTTTATATATTGTGTCTATATTTATATATATATATAATTATATTTATATATATAATTATATTTATATATATACATAATTATATAAATAGATTTCCCCTCAGGTTAAACATCCACTGAACTCTAAACGCAGAAATACAAACTGGAGGAGGAGGAGAGGGAAGAGGAGGAGGAGGAGGAGCTTATCCCTGGATGGTTGAGGACGTCTAACTCCTGGTGTTGCTCATGGTGGGGGGACATATAAAGGTCTGAGTCCGGTATGTTTGCGGATGGAACAACCTTCTCCATCTCCTCAGACCTTCTCCATCTCCTCAGACCTCCATCTCCTCAGACCTCCATCTCCTCAGACCTCCACCTCCTCAGACCTCCACCTCCTCAGACCTCCACCTCCTCAGACCTCCATCTCCTCAGACCTCCACCTCCTCAGACCTCCACCTCCTCAGACCTTCATCTCCTCAGACCTTCTCCATCTCCTCAGACCTTCTCCATCTCCTCAGACCTCCATCTCCTCAGACCTTCTCCATCTCCTCAGACCTCCATCTCCTCAGACCTCCACCTCCTCAGACCTCCACCTCCTCAGACCTTCATCTCCTCAGACCTTCTCCATCTCCTCAGACCTCCATCTCCTCAGACCTCCATCTCCTCAGACCTCCACCTCCTCAGACCTCCATCTCCTCAGACCTCCATCTCCTCAGACCTCCACCTCCTCAGACCTCCACCTCCTCAGACCTCCACCTCCTCAGACCTTCTCCATCTCCTCAGACCTTCTCCATCTCCTCAGACCTTCTCCATCTCCTCAGACCTCCATCTCCTCAGACCTTCTCCATCTCCTCAGACCTTCTCCATCTCCTCAGACCTCCATCTCCTCAGACCTTCTCCATCTCCTCAGACCTCCATCTCCTCAGACCTCCACCTCCTCAGACCTCCACCTCCTCAGACCTCCACCTCCTCAGACCTTCATCTCCTCAGACCTTCATCTCCTCAGACCTTTTACATTACATTACATCACATATCATGTAGCAGACGCTTTTATCCAAAGAGACTTACAATAAGTGCATTTCAACCTAGAGGACAAACTAAGAACAACAAGAATACAGAAAGTAACATTTCCTCATCATAGTCAAACTACTAAAGTACCACAATAACATATTTAAGAGCCACTGAAGTGATAATCTGTGTTTAATCCAGATATAGTCTAAAGGTGCGTTTTCAGTTTCCGGTGAAGATGTAGAGACTTCCTGCTGTCCTGATGTCAGTGGGGAGCTGGCTCCACCAATCAGGAGCCAGGACAGCAGACAGTCTGATGTAGTGATGAGATGGAGGTGACGGAGTCACAAGTCGGTTGGCTGTTGCCGAGCGGAGCGAACGTGCCGGGGTGTACGGTGTGACCACATCCAGGATGTAGACGGGCCCGATCCGTTCAGAGCACGGTACCAAGAACCAATGTTCTGAAGAGGATGCTGCTCCACCGGTAGCCAGTGAAGAGAGAGGAGGAGCGGAGTGGTGTGGGTGGAGGAGTGGAGTGGTGTGGTTGGAGGAGTGGAGTGGTGTGGGTGGAGGAGTGGTGTGGGTGGAGGAGTGGAGTGGTGTGGGTGGAGGAGCTGAGTGGTGTGGGTGAACCTCTGGAGGCTGAAGACCAGTCGAGCTGCTGCATTCTGGATGAGCTCAGAGGCCGGATGGCCTTAGCAGGTAGAGCAGCCAGGAGGGAGTTGCAGTAGTCGAGGCGCGAAATGACCAGAACCTGGACCAGAACCTGGACCAGAGCCTGGACCAGAACCTGGACCAGAACCTGGACCAGAACCTTGACCAGAGCCTGGACCAGAACCTGCGCTGCCTTCTGGGTCAGAAGAGGTTGTGTTCTCCAGATGTTGTGCAGCATGTACCTACAGGAACGCTGTCGCAGCGATGTTGGCCGTCAGGGAGAGTTGACTGTCTAGCGTCACCCCGAGGCTCCTGGCAGTCAGGGTAGGGGCCAACACGGAGCTGGTGAAGGTGGTGGTCAGGTCGTGGGTGGGGTTCAGTCAGGGTAGGGGCCAACACGGAGCTGTTGGAGGTGGTGGTCAGGTCCTGAGTGGGGTTCAGTCAGGGTAGGGGCCAACACGGAGCTGTTGGAGGTGGTGGTCAGGTCCTGAGTGGGGTTCAGTCAGGGTAGGGGCCAACACGGAGCTGGTGAAGGTGGTGGTCAGGTCGTGGGTGGGGGAACCTTTCCCTGGTAGGAACAGTAGCTCGGTCTTGTCAGGGTTGATCTTCAGGTGGTGAGCAGACATCCACTGAGAGATGTCGGTCAGACAGGCAGAGATTCTGCCACCTGTGTTTCAGACGGTGGGAACGAGAAGATCAGTTGGGTGTCATCGGCATGGCGACGGTAGGAGAAGCCATGCGAACGAATGACAGAGCCGAGAGAATTGGTGTACAGAGAGAAGAGGAGGGGACCCAGGACGGAGCCTTGAGGAACCCCAGTAGTGAGAGGAAGAGGAGGGACAGGACAGATCCTTCCAAGGAACCCCACAGTGAGAGGAAGAGGAGGGACCCAGGAGAGCCTGAGGATCCCAGTAGTGAAGGAAGGAGGAGGGGACAGGAGGAGCCTGAGGAACCCCAGTAGTGAGAGGACAAGGAACAGATACAGATCTGCCAAGTGAAGGATAAGGACAGAGGGAGAGGTAGGAAGAAGGAAGACAGAGTGCTGTGCCTGAGATCCCAGGTCCTGAAGAGAAGAGAAGGATAAGGACAGAGGAGAGAGGCTGCTCTAGCAGAGTGAAGGATAAGGACAGAGGAGAGAGAGGCTGCTCTAGAGCAAGGATAAGGACAGAGGAGAGAGTAGCAGAGTGAAGGATAAGGACAGAGGAGAGGCTGCTCTAGCAGAGTGAAGGATAAGGACAGAGGAGAGGATGCTCTAGCAGGAGAGAGGATGCTCTAGCAGAGTGAAGGATAAGGACAGAGGAGAGAGGATGCTGGATGCTCTAGCAGAGTGAAGGATGAGGATGCTCTAGGAGAGAGAGGAGAGAGGCTGCTCAGAGTGAAGCTGCTCAGCAAGGAGGGCCGTCTCTGTTGGCTGGCCTTGAATCCAGACTGGTGGGGGTCCAGAAGGTCGTTGCCGTGGAGACAGGAGGACACTTGGTTAAAGATAGGCTCGCTCCAGAGTTTTGGAGAGAGGGAAGAGAGAGAGCGGTCTGTAGTGGCTGACTTCAGACGGGTGGAGGTGGTTTCTTCAGGAGAGGGTTGACTCTCCTCCTCCAGAGAGTTGGGGAAACAGCCAGTTGAGAGGAGCTGTTAATAAGATGGTGAGAAAGGTCAGAAGGTCAGGAGCCACAGCCTGGAGGATGTGAGACGGGGTCAAGGGTCAGCTGGTCGATCAGCAGAGGTCACCAAGCTAAGAACTTGACTGGGAGACAGGGGGGTAAACGAGGAAAGAGAGGGGATGAAGGAGTTGGGGTAGGTGAAGTGATAGAGGAGGGATCAGTAAAGGAGGAGCGTATGTCGTCCATCTTGTTTGTAAAGTAGTCGACAAAGTGGCAAAAGGGAGGAAGGAGGAGGGGGACTCGGGGGATCAAGGAGGTTGGAGAAGATAGAGAAGAGCTTTTTGGGGTTAGAGAAGGAAGACTGCATGTTGTCAGGTAGAAAGAGCTTCTGGCTGCAGAGACAGGAGAGAAGGAGGAGAGGAGAGATTGATAGCAGAGCAGGTCTTCCGCTTGATTCCATTTGCTCCTTTTCCTCTCTGTCGCTCACAAGTTGGCTCAAGAGCACCGAGTCAGACGACCAGGGAACCTTCTCCATCTCCTCAGACCTTCTCCATCTCCTCAGACCTCCATCTCCTCAGACCTCCACCTCCTCAGACCTTCATCTCCTCAGACCTTCTCCATCTCCTCAGACCTCCATCTCCTCAGACCTCCACCTCCTCAGACCTTCATCTCCTCAGACCTTCTCCATCTCCTCAGACCTCCATCTCCTCAGACCTTCTCCATCTCCTCAGACCTCCATCTCCTCAGACCTTCTCCATCTCCTCAGACCTTCATCTCCTCAGACCTCCTCCATCTCCTCAGACCTTCATCTCCTCAGACCTTCTCCATCTCCTCAGACCTTCATCTCCTCAGACCTTCTCCATCTCCTCAGACCTCCATCTCCTCAGACCTTCTCCATCTCCTCAGACCTCCATCATCTCCTCAGACCTTCATCTCCTCAGACCTTCTCCATCTCCTCAGACCTTCTCCATCTCCTCAGACCTCCATCTCCTCAGACATTCTCCATCTCCTCAGACCTTCATCTCCTCAGACCTTCTCCATCTCCTCAGACCTTCTCCATCTCCTCAGACCTCCATCATCTCCTCAGACCTTCTCCATCTCCTCAGACCTTCTCCATCTCCTCAGACCTTCATCTCCTCAGACCTTCATCTCCTCAGACCTTCTCCATCTCCTCAGACCTTCTCCATGTCCTCAGACCTTCTCCATGTCCTCAGACCTTCTCCATCTCCTCAGACCTTCATCTCCATCTCCTCAGACCTCCATCATCTCCTCAGACCTTCTTCATCTCCTCAGACCTTCATCTCCTCAGACCTTCTCCATCTCCTCAGACCTTCATCTCCTCAGACCTTCTCCATCTCCTCAGTAAGTTTATTTATGTTTTAATGTCATTTATTCTCCTTGTGTATGTTGTTCTTCACACACACACACACACACACACACACACACACACACACACACACACATACACACACACTCTCTCACTCAGCCCTGACATTTCCCTTCCGTCTCCTCGGCCAATCAGAGGCCGGCTCTCCTCAAAGGTCATCCTGGAGGGAGGAAGAAGACTCCAACTCTTCTTCACAGGCTCGGGGTCAAAGCGGCGTGACGTCATGGGTTCGACTCCCCGCCCTGACCCTTTAGCCCGCTGTCCGTCTGCACTTCATGTTGACCCTCAAGAGAAAGGGAGGGAGGGAGAGAGAGAGAGAGAGAGAGAGAGATAGTTCAGATATGATCAACAACCAGAACACATTAGATACCATTAAGATGCATTTAAATAACAGCCGTGTGTGTGTGTGTCTCTGTGTGTGTGTGTCTCCGTGTGTGTGTGTGTCTCTGTGTGTGTGTGTGTGTCTGTGTGTGTGTGGTGTGTGTGTGAACTCTCCATCAACTGAAGGTCATCTGAGACTGAATGCCAATCAACGACGAGTCGTCGCCAGGGACGACACCCGGGTGCCGTGGCGACCACGTGTGTGATAAATGGAATGTACAACACACTCACACACACACACACACACACACACAGACAGACATACAGACACACACATGTGATCAGGTCGGTGTTTCCTGTTATTGATAAATATTCAATGAGGAGGATCATGTTTCTGCATATTAATGAGGGACTGACTCGAGTGTGTATCTAAACCTGAGTGTGTCTCCATGTGTGTGTACATGTGCGTATTTGTGGAGCGGTACTGGTGATGCTCGGGGTGGACACAATAATCAGAACACTGGCGAGGTGATGAAATGCAGAGAAAGATCTGACGGTGTATTATATACATTAATAATGACGACAGAGACAGGTGCCCCCCCTCACAGCCCCCACACCTCCCACACCTACAACATCATTGTTAAATCTATGAGAATATTTTAATCTCTAAGATTTGGTAACGAGGTAAAAAGTGCTTGAAGAAAAGTTTAAACCCACTATTTATATTCTGAGTCGACGAATCACAACGCTCCATTATTAAAATATGCAAATACAAGAAGCTCCAAATAACTCTGGATCGTAATCCCATGAGAGAGAAAGAGAGATCCAAATAGAGCTGCATTCTCTCTTCTGACCACCAGGGGGCGACTCTTGTTGTATAGAAGTCTCTGCTCCATGTGTTGAAGCTGCATTCTCTCTCCAGACCACCAGGGGGCGACTCTTGTTGTATAGAAGTCTCTGCTCCATGTGTTGAAGCTGCATTCTCTCTCCAGACCACCAGGGGGCGACTCTTGTTGTATAGAAGTCTCTGCTCCATGTGTTGAAGCTGCATTCTCTCTCCAGACCACCAGGGGGCGACTCTTGTTGTATAGAAGTCTCTGCTCCATGTGTTGAAGCTGCATTCTCTCTCCAGACCACCAGGGGGCGACTCTTGTTGTATAGAAGTCTCTGCTCCATGTGTTGAAGCTGCATTCTCTCTCCAGACCACCAGGAGGCGACTCTTGTTGTATAGAAGTCTCTGCTCCATGTGTTGAAGCTGCATTCTCTCTCCAGACCACCAGGGGGCGACTCTTGTTGTATAGAAGTCTCTGCTCCATGTGTTGAAGCTGCAGGTCTCATGTTTGACTCTTTCACAAAGACGCCACACACCAGATCTCGCTGTGCACCGGGGGAGCTCCGGTTACCACGGAGACATCCCATAATACTTGTGATGGCGTGAGGTTAATGTTCAGCATTGTGGGCGTGGTAAACATCAAAGGGTTTCTCCTAACAGTGAAACTCATCTTCATGAATCAGAATTATGATGAAGGAATACATCTCTGTGATCACAGCTGATTATTCTCTGAGGTCACGTGATCTCTGAGCTCTCGGACATTGCTCTCTGAGATCTCGTGTCTTTGATCTCTGAGATCTCGTGTCTTTGATCTCTGAGATCTCGTGTCTTTGATCCCCAGCAGCTCGTCTCGTGGAACTGAACTTTGCTTTAGTCCAAATGTTAAAAGAGAAATTAGTCAAACATGTCAACGTTTGAACGCTCGATAACGTCAGAACACGATCCCACTCTTCAATATTTCATCATCCATAATTATTCTGATCATCTGGAGAATCAACGGCACGACGCTATCCTCAGATTAAAGACCTTGTCTTAAAGGGCCAGTACCGCTAAACGGACTAACACCAGGTTATAAAGACATGAAATAATAAACGTAATTAAATAACAAAAATAATAAAATATAAAAAATTTAATAACAAAAGTAATTAAATAGTACAAACAATTAAATATATAAATTAATTAAATAATATTAATTTATACCACAAAAATAGATTTCAACATGAATATTGAGACAAATTTGCAGTTGATCCACATGCTTGATGTGCAGTCAATTAATACTGTGTGTGTGTGTGTGTGTGTGAGATGACAAGAAGATGTCTTCTCCACCTGCAGGAGATTCAGTCTGAAGATGAAACGAATACATTCATGTTGAAGCTGCTGACAGGTGTGTGTGTGAGTGTGTGTGTGTGTGGGTGTGAGGGAGGGTGTGTGTGTGTGGGTGGGAGGGAGGGTGTGTGTGTGTGGGTGTGAGGGAGGGTGTGTGTGTGTGTGTGTGTATGAGTGTGTGAGTATGCGTGTGTGACGGATGTTTCCAGACTGTTCAGATCCTCTTTGATGTTTCTTGTGTTTGTTCTGCTGCGTCGGGACAGAGCCGTCTGTCTCCAGCTCGACTCTGAGGACTTCTCTCACACACACACGTCTTCAGACACGCGTCCTCACACACGTCTTCAGACACGTGTCCTCACACACGTCTTCAGACACGCGTCCTCACACACGTCTTCAGACACATGTCCTCACACACACACGTCTTCAGACACGCGTCCTCACACACGTCTTCAGACACGTGTCCTCACACACGTCTTCAGACACATGTCCTCACACACACACGTCTTCAGACACCTGTCCTCACACACACACGTCTTCAGACACGCGTCCTCACACACGTCTTCAGACACCTGTCCTCACACACGTCTTCAGACACGCGTCCTCACACACGTCTTCAGACACATGTCCTCACACACGTCTTCAGACACCTGTCCTCACACACGTCTTCAGACACGTGTCCTCACACACGTCTTCAGACACGTGTCCTCACACACACACGTCTTCAGACACGTGTCCTCACACACGTCTTCAGACACGTGTCCTCACACACACACGTCTTCAGACACGCGTCCTCACACACGTCTTCAGACACGTGTCCTCACACACGTCTTCAGACACATGTCCTCACACACACACGTCTTCAGACACCTGTCCTCACACACACACGTCTTCAGACACGTGTCCTCACACACACACGTCTTCAGACACGCGTCCTCACACACGTCTTCAGACACATGTCCTCACACACACACGTCTTCAGACACGTGTCCTCACACACACACGTCTTCAGACACCTGTCCTCACACACACACGTCTTCAGACACGCGTCCTCACACACGTCTTCAGACACCTGTCCTCACACACACACGTCTTCAGACACGCGTTCTCACACACACACGTCTTCAGACACGCGTCCTCACACACGTCTTCAGACACCTGTCCTCACACACACACGTCTTCAGACACCTGTCCTCACACACACACGTCTTCAGACACGTGTCCTCACACACACGTCTTCAGACACGTGTCCTCACACACACACGTCTTCAGACACGCGTCCTCACACACACGTCTTCAGACACGCGTCCTCACACGTCTTCAGACACCTGTCCTCACACACGTCTTCAGACACGTGTCCTCACACACACACGTCTTCAGACACGCGTCCTCACACACGTCTTCAGACACCTGTCCTCACACACACGTCTTCAGACACCTGTCCTCACACACGTCTTCAGACACGTGTCCTCACACACGTCTTCAGACACGCGTCCTCACACACACACGTCTTCAGACACACGTCCTCATACACACGTCTTCAGACACCTGTCCTCACACACACATGTCTTCAGACACGTGTCCTCACACACACACGTCTTCAGACACGTGTCCTCACACACACACATCTTCAGACACGCGTCCTCACACACACACGTCTTCAGACACGCGTCCTCACACACGTCTTCAGACACGTGTCCTCACACACGTCTTCAGACACCTGTCCTCACACACACACGTCTTCAGACACGTGTCCTCACACACGTCTTCAGACACGTGTCCTCACACACGTCTTCAGACACGCGTCCTCACACACACACGTCTTCAGACACGCGTCCTCACACACGTCTTCAGACACGCGTCCTCACACACACACGTCTTCAGACACGCGTCCTCACACACGTCTTCAGACACCTGTCCTCACACACACACGTCTTCAGACACGCGTCCTCACACACACACGTCTTCAGACACGCGTCCTCACACACGTCTTCAGACACGCGTCCTCACACACGTCTTCAGACACGCGTCCTCACACACGTCTTCAGACACCTGTCCTCACACACACACGTCTTCAGACACGCGTCCTCACACACGTCTTCAGACACGCGTCCTCACACACACACGTCTTCAGACACGCGTCCTCACACACGTCTTCAGACACGCGTCCTCACACACACACGTCTTCAGACACGTGTCCTCACACACGTCTTCAGACACGTGTCCTCACACACGTCTTCAGACACGCGTCCTCACACACACACGTCTTCAGACACGCGTCCTCACACACGTCTTCAGACACCTGTCCTCACACACACACGTCTTCAGACACGCGTCCTCACACACACACGTCTTCAGACACGCGTCCTCACACACGTCTTCAGACACGCGTCCTCACACACACACGTCTTCAGACACGCGTCCTCACACACGTCTTCAGACACCTGTCCTCACACACACACGTCTTCAGACACGCGTCCTCACACACGTCTTCAGACACGTGTCCTCACACACGTCTTCAGACACGTGTCCTCACACACACATGTCTTCAGACACGCGTCCTCACACACGTCTTCAGACACGCGTCCTCACACACGTCTTCAGACACGTGTCCTCACACACATGTCTGTGGTCATGTGACCCTCTGGTCGTGGTTGATGCTCGTTCTTATTGTCGTGAAATAACTTCATCTCCAGTAAAACATATTTTAATCATAAGTAATAACTCATAACTCTGATCTTCACCTTCAGGATGGACCAGAGAGACGTCTGGAGACGATGCATGTATTACTTTACACACACACACACACACACACACACACACACACACACACACACACACATTTCATCCTAAAGCTCACAACATCTGTCTCTTAAAGATTATTTTTCATAACCCGTCCACAGGACTTCATGACGTTAGTGGTTCAAACCTCTGGCAGGATTAATACAACACACACACACACACACACACACACAACACAAAACACACGGTGACTTGTCACATTTTGAGGCAAACAGGATTTCTTTAGTTGGAGTTCATAAGGCGACTTTAATCTTTCCATAAAGACGTGAGGGAGAAACCAGACGGAGGTCTGTGAGGAATCATGTGACCAGAGGACACGGGACGCCCTTCATGAATGTTAGGAGGCAGGTGTGTGTGTGTGTGTGTGTGTGTGTGTGTGTGTGTCTGTGTGTCTGTGTGTGTGTGGGGGGGTGTGATCTTTTATATTCATATCAATATGTTAGTTTACTGAGACGAGACCTCCCCCAGTACCTCCCTATACTTTGAGTACTTGAGTACCTCCCTAGCTACCTTCCTATCCATCTAACTACCTCCCTCCCTCCCTACCTCCTTCCATCTCTCTCTCCTTCTACCTGTGAGTCTGTCCATCTCTCTCTCCTTCTACCCGAGGACCGGAGCTTCTGCCTTCAAGACCCCCAAAGATCCGAGGAGGCAGCTGAGGAAGAGGAAGAGTGAGGGGGCGTGGCCTCGAGCAGAGCGCCTGAACCCCCGTTCCTCTTCTTCTTCTTCGCCTCGCTGCTCCCGGAGAATGGACAGAGTGTCGTGGAACAGAGGATGGAGGAGAGGAAGAGAAGAGGAAGAGAGCCGGCGAGGTGGTGGGAGAGAGAGAGAGGGGGAGGGGGCGAGAAACAAACAGGGAAGTAGAGAGAGGTAGAAACACACACAGAGAGAGAGAGAGAGATGTTTCATGGTAGAATATGGAGCCTATAGGGGCCGTTAATCCACAGCACAGAGTTGGCAAGTGTGTGTGTGTGTGTGTGTGTGTATGTATGTGTGTGTGTGATGAAACAAGCAAACGTGACGGCTGCATTCTGTTCCTCCTCAGAAGGAAAACAGCTCACATATGCCAACACACACACACACCAACACACACACACACACCAACACACACACACACACACACCAACACACACACACACACCAACACACACACACACGGTGCAGCGAGGCTTCTCTGAGCGTGTGGAGCAGAGCCGGTGAGATGTGTTCATCAGTCAGGGGACGAGTCAGATCTATTTTGGTGTCTACTTCCTGTTGGAGAGGATAGCGGGGGGGAGGAGTCGGGAGGAGTCGGGAGGAGTCAGGAGGAGTCAGGGGTTGGAGGCGGTGCTCCTCAGACCGGTGCAGTTTGGTGTGGGAGCTGAACCAATCACACCTGTCAGTCACACACCTGTAATGTGTTTATATCTATAATGTGTATCCCTATAATGTGTATCCCTATAATGTTTATCTCTATAATGTGTATCCCTATAATGTTTATCTCTATAATGTGTATCTCTATAATGTGTATCCCTATAATGTGTATCTCTATAATGTGTATCTCTATAATGTGTATCCCTATAATGTGTATCTCTATAATGTTTATCCCTATAATATGTATCCCTATAATGTTTATCTCTATAATGTGTATCCCTATAATGTGTATCTCTATAATGTTTATCCCTATAATGTGTATCTCTATAATGTTTATCTCTATAATGTTTATCCCTATAATGTGTATCTCTATAATGTTTATCTCTATAATGTTTATCTCTATAATGTGTATCCCTATAATATGTATCCCTATAATGTTTATCTCTATAATGTTTATCCCTATAATGTGTATCTCTATAATGTTTATCTCTATGTGTATCTCTATGTTTATCTCTATATTGTTTATCTCTCAAATGTTTATCTCTATGATGTTTATCTCTATAATGTTTATCTCTGATGTT
>CM070111.1:522500-550000 GCA_036178185.1 Liparis tanakae | reverse complement strand
TCACACACTCACACACACACACACACTCACACACTCACACACACACACTCACACACACACTCACACTTACACTCACACACACACTCACACACTCACACACACACACACACACACACACACACACTCACACTTACACTCACTCACACACTCACACACTCTCACACACACACACTCACACACACACTCACTCACACACTCACACACACACACTCACACACACACACACACACACTCACACTTACACTCACTCACACACTCACACACTCACACACACACACACACACTCACACACACACTCACACTTACACACACTCACACACTCACACACACACACACTCACACACACACACACACACACTCACACACACACTCACACACTCACACACACACACTCACACTTACACTCACTCACACACTCACACACTCACACTTACACTCACTCACACACACACACACACACACACACACACACACACACACTCACACTTACACTCACTCTCACACACACACACACTCACACTCACCCTCACACTCACACACACACTCACACTCACACTTACACTCACTCACACACACACACACACACTCACACTTACACTCACTCACACACACACACTCACACACACACTCACACTTACACTCACTCACACACACACACTCACACACTCACACACACACACACTCACACACACACTCACACTCACACACACAAACTTACACTCACTCACACACACACACACTCACACACACACTTACACTCACTCACTCACACACACACACTTACACTCACTCACACACACACACACACACACTCACACACACTCACACACACACACACTCACACTCACACACACACACACAGGAACAACTCCCAAACAACCCTTCAGGGTAAAAGGTGAGAACCCTTGAGGAGAGAACAGAGGAGGATCCTCTCCAGGTGGACAGGTGTCATAGAGGTCATGTGACCAGAAGGAATCATCACACATTAAAACACAGGAACACGATGAAGAGGAGATGATGAAGAGTTGGTAGTCGGCTTGTATCTGCTGCTACATTTATGTTGAACAGACTTGTGAACTTCCTGTGACGAGGTCCTGAGGGAGGAGGTCCCCCGGACGCTGACCACGCTGTGTTGTTGTTGTTGTTGTTGTTGTTGTTGTTGTTGTTGTGTGCAGCCGACCTGCTGGTCAACACGCTGTGCCTCCCCTTCACGCTGGTCTACACGCTGCAGGGCGAGTGGAAGTTCGGCGGCGCGCTCTGCTTCCTGCTGCCGTACGCCCAGGGCCTCGCCGTGCACGTGTCCACGGTCACGCTCAACGTCATCGCCCTGGACCGCCACAGGTGGGCGGGGCCACGGGGAGGGGCGGGGCCATGTTGATACTAATGATACTACACTTTACACTAATTAACAATGACTCTAGTATTCCAGGGCGACTCCTCTGGTTGTATAGAAGTCTATCTTCATGTGTTAGAGCTGCATTCTCTCTCCTGACCACCAGGGGGCTCCTCTGGTTGTATAGAAGCCCATGCTCCTGTGTGTTGCAGGTGCATCGTGTACCACCTGGAGACGAGGATGAGGAAGGACGTGTGCTTCGGCGTCATCGCGCTCACCTGGCTGCTGAGCGCCGCGCTCGCCTCGCCGCTCGCCATCTTTAGGGAGTACGGCTCCTTCACCCTAGAGCCAGGACACAGCATCCAGGTACACACACACACACACACACAGCATCCAGGTACACACACACACACACACACACAGCATCCAGGTACACACACACACACACAGCATCCAGGTACACACACACACACACACACACACAGCATCCAGGTACACACACACACAGCATCCAGGTACACACACACACAGCATCCAGGTACACACACACACACAGCATCCAGGTACACACACACACACACAGCATCCAGGTACACACACACACACAGCATCCAGGTACACACACACACAGCATCCAGGTACACACACACACACAGCATCCAGGTACACACACACAGCATCCAGGTACACACACACAGCATCCAGGTACACACACACACACACAGCATCCAGGTACACACACACACACACACACACAGCATCCAGGTACACACACACACACAGCATCCAGGTACACACACACAGCATCCAGGTACACACACACACAGCATCCAGGTACACACACACACACACAGCATCCAGGTACACACACACACACAGCATCCAGGTAAACACACACACACAGCATCCAGGTACACACACACAGCATCCAGGTACACACACACACACACACACAGCATCCAGGTACACACACACACACACACACACAGCATCCAGGTACACACACACACACACAGCATCCAGGTACACACACACACAACATCCAGGTACACACACACAGCATCCAGGTACACACACACACAGCATCCAGGTACACACACACACAGCATCCAGGTACACACACACACAACATCCAGGTACACACACACACAACATCCAGGTACACACACACAGCATCCAGGTACACACACACACAACATCCAGGTACACACACACACAGCATCCAGGTACACACACACAGCATCCAGGTACACACACACAAACAGACAGACACACACACACACTGATGTTCTTGGCTCCGTGATGAAGAGCCAGCTCGTCTTCGTGGCCTCACAACCTTTATTTTGGCGGGGCAGGTGTGCACGGAGAAGTGGCCGGGCGCGCAGCGTGACGGCGCCCTGTACGGCGTGGCCGTGCTGCTGCTGCAGTACTTCCTGCCGCTCGCCGTCATCTCCTTCGCCTACGCCCGCATCTGGTCCAAGCTGCGCGCCCACGTCAGCCCGGCGGACGGCGCGGCGGCGGCCGGCGGCGCGGCCGAGCGCCACCGCCGGCGCCGCAAGACCACCAAGATGCTGGTGACCATGGTGGTGGTGTTCGCCGTCAGCTGGCTGCCCTTCCACGCCTTCCAGCTCGCCACCGACATCCACGGCGGCGTGCTGGACATGCGCGACTTCCGCCTGCTGTACACCGTGTTCCACGTGGGCGCCATGTGCTCCACCTTCGCCAACCCGCTGCTCTACGGCTGGATGAACCGCAACTACCGCGCCGCCTTCCTCGCCGTCTTTAAGTGTGGCGGCAGCGGCGGGGAGAGGGGGCGGGGCGGGCGGGGGGACAGCATCCACCCCGCCGCGGGCGGGGGGGTGGCGGGAGGAGGAGGAGGCGGCCGGGCCAAGAGGAAGAGGAAGAAGAAGAAGGCGGTGGAGACCCAGGACGTGGTCTCCACCCACCTGAACGCCACCGATGTGTGAGGGGGGGCACAGGGACCAGGACCTTTATTTTGGCGGGGAGAGGAGAGGTCGCTCTCCATTCTGCGTGTGAAGCTGAGGGGGGGAGGGGGAGGGGCCTCTCTGCCAGAGGGAGCTGATTGGTCACACGCCTCTGAAGGAGAAAAACATGGAATGTGTGTGTGTGTGTGTAGTGTGAGTGTGTGTGTGTGTGTGTGTGTGTGTGTGTGTAGTGTGAGTGTGTGTGTGTGTGTGTGTGTGTGTGTATGTTTGTGTGTTTTTAATTGATGGAGATGTGAAGAGGGATTCAGATTAACGGCTGATTCTCTTCTCAGTGGATGAGTGGGAGGAGGAAGAGGGGGAGGAGGAAGAGGGGGAGGAGGAATAGGAGGAAGAGGGGTGGGAATTAATGAGGAGGAGGAGGAAGAGGAGGAGAAGCTGCAAATGGTTGGAAACAGACGACGTCCTCCTGAGTGACGCTTGAATGTACAGTCGGGGGGGGGCAGTGGGCGGGGTCTCCTCCTGGGTCTCCTCCTGGGTCTCCTCCTGGGTCTCCTCCCTCCCCCCCGTTCGCCTCCAGCTTCTCGGCATCGCCCTCGTCTCCTCCGCTGAAGCTCACGGAGGATTCTCCCACAATGCATTGCTTCGAGCCTCCTCGAAGCAATGCTTCCTCCTCCTCCTCCTCCTCCTCCTCCTCCTCCTCCTCCTCCGCCCAATGACGATGTACTAGAGGCCATCAGAGAGACTAGGCCACGCCCCCACGCCGGCCACGCCCCCTGCTCACACCAGGACTTTCCCATCATGCATCCTGCCCCGTGTTTCCCATCATGCATCCTGCCCCGTGTTTCCCATCATGCATCCTGCCCCGTGTTTCCCATCATGCATCCTGCCCCGTGTTTCCCATCATGCATCCTGCCCCGTGTTTCCCATCATGCATCCTGCCCCGTGTTTCCCATCATGCATCCTGCCCCGTCTCCAACAGGAAGTGAGGGACAGGAAGCGTCTCTGTGACTTTCAGCTTGTTTTCTGCCTGTGAAGAAGAGATGAGAACACATATTTAGCTCCTGTCTTCTTGCCACCTCCCTCCTCGTCTCCTCCCTCCTCCCTCCTCGTCTCCTCCCTCCTCCCTTCTCATCTCCTCGTCTCCTCCCTCCTCGTTTCCTCCCTCCTCCCTTCTCATCTCCTCGTCTCCTCCCTCCTCGTTTCCTCCCTCCTCCCTTCTCGTCTCCTCGTCTCCTCCCTCCTCGTCTCCTCCCTCCTCCCTCCTCGTCTCCTCCCTCCTCGCTCTGCTAGGCCAGTGCACATGAATGTAACGCTGTGTAACGTGCTGCCATGCTGTTGTTGTTATTGTTGTTGTTGTGTAAACACGAACATACAAGAAACCAGCTCCGCCTCCTTATTCCTGTGTGTGTGTGTGTGTGTGTGTGTGTGTGTGTGTGTGTGTGTGTGTGTGTGTCTGTGTGTCTGTGTGTCTGTGTGTCTGTGTGTCTGTGTGTGTGTGTGTGTGTGTGTGTGTGTGTGTGTGTGTGTGTGTGTGTGTGTGTGTGTGTGTGTGCGTGTGCGCGCGCGTGTAGCTGCTCTTCCATTTAAAATCTGAGGCTATTTCCCCCGGCAGGCCCCGGTCTTCATGGCAACCGTAGCTCCGTGAAAGCCTGAACCTGCGTTAGCTACCGTTAGCGTTAGCTACCGTTAGCGTCAACACATGGATCTCCTTCAACGGTCAGATATTGAGGAAGCTGACGTGACGCTTCAGGCCACCAGGGGGCGCTGTGCACACCTGGAGGTCAGCGGGGAGGTCTCATGTTTATGCTAAGCTAACGTTAGCCACTATGTGTTTCAAATGCAGTGAAATACAGATCAATATATTTATTTATGTAGAAATATATTATTAAAATGTTATATTATATATATTATTATTCATTAAAATTGTTTTTATATAATATAAACACACACTCACATATATATATATATATATATATATATATATATATATATATATATATATATATGAGACTCTTCAGGACATGTGTACAAAGGGATTATGATTTATAATAATAATCTGAAATAAAATAATAATATTAAATAAATAATAATGTATCAACATATAATAATATTATTAATAGTATTAATAATAATAATTATATATTAATTTATAATAATAAGTAAGTACACGGATAAATATTTACTGTATTTGTTTCTGTGGTCTGAATAATGATATTTATAAACTGGAATCTAAATCTGACATTTAATAAAGTAATTAGTTTTTTCTTTGATGAAATGTTTATATTTCAGTTCCATCATTGAGATACAGAAAAACATGAGGTCACACACACACACTCACACACTCACACACACTCACACACACACACACACACACACACACACACACACACACAGACACACACTCACACACACACAGACACACACTCACACACTCTCACACACACACACACAGACACGTTTAACCCTGTCACCTCTCTACATTTATTGCATGTTTACATGATTTTTTACATGTGAAATGTTTTCCAATTATTTGGAGGAAGAGAGAAAGAAACACACAGTGGGGGGGATGAAGACGAGGAGCGAGCTGCTGATGGAAAACCACGGGGAGGAGGAGGAGGAGGAGGAGGGGGGGAGGAGGGGGAGGAGGAGGAGGAGGGGGGGAAGGACAGAGCGAGACAGGCGGTCGCAGACGAAGAGTAATGGCTTGTTTCACTTTGTCTGGACCTGAAGGGGAATGAATGTCTTCCACCAGAGACACACAGAGACACACAGAGACACAGAAACACAGAGACACAGAGACACAGACACACAGAGACACACAGAGACACAGAAACACAGAGACACACAGAGACACAGAAACACAGAGACACAGACACACAGAGACACAGACACACACAGAGACACAGAAACACAGACACACAGAGACACAGAGACACAGAAACACAGACACACAGAGACACAGAGACACACAGAGACACAGAAACACAGAAACAGAGACACAGACACACACAGAGACACAGACACACAGAGACACAGACACACAGAGACACAGAAACACACAGAGACACACAGACACACAGAGACAGACACACAGAGACACAGAGACACAGACACACACAGAGACACACAGAGACACAGAGACAGACACACAGAGACACAGACACACAGAGACACAGAGACACAGACACACAGAGACAGACACACAGAGACACAGACACACAGAGACACAGAGACACAGACACACAGAGACAGACACACAGAGACACAGACACACAGAGACACAGAGACACAGAGACACAGACACACAGAGACAGAGGCACAGACACACAGAGACACTAAAGGTATACATCAAAGACACTGCCAGCTCGTCTGTGATTGGCTGGCTGCCGCTTCAATGAAACCTGTAGTCATGTGACATCATTTGTAATATTATGGGATGTCTTCTCCCCAGGATGAGCGGCGGAGCGTCTGGAGGCTGACGTGGTGCTGAAGCTGCAGGACGACCCAACGATGCAGAGCAACGGATCCATTTAATGGAGCCATGGAATGTAGGTCACTGAGCCCCCAACCCCCCCTCTCTCCCTCTCCCTCTCTCTCCCTCTCCCTCTCCCCCTCTCCATCTCTCTCTCCCCCTCTCCATCTCTCTCTCCCGCTCTCCCTCTCTCTTTCTTTCTGTTTAATACTTCCAATAAAAAATAACAAATGGTTGAAACACGATGAGTGTTAAAGTAGAATGGGAGAGAGGAGAGAGAGAGGGAGAGAGAGAGAGAGAGAGAGGAGAGGAGGAGAGGAGAGAGAGAGAAGGAGAGAGAGAGAGAGGGAGAGAGAGAGGAGGGAGAGAGGGAGAGGGGAAAGAGGAGGAGAGGGAGAGAGAGGAGGGAGAGAGAGAGAGGGAGAGAGAGAGGGAAAGAGGAGTGAGAGAGAGGGAGAGAGAGGAGGGAGAGAGAGAGAGGGAGAGAGAGGGAAAGAGGAGTGAGAGAGAGGGAGAGAGAGGAGGTTCCCCTGGACCCTGACCCCTCACAAGAAGATCCCCTGGACCCTGACCGGTCTGTGGACCTGTTGATGTTATCCGGACCAATGGAACTCTTAGAGGCGTGTCTTGTTGCTCGTAAGCCGTGTGTGGTCTGACCACCAGGGGGAGCTACAATGATGATTGACCGTTTTTGCAGTTTTTTTGCTTTAATTTGGTTTCTGTCCGGTTTAGATTCACAGGCTCCTCCCACTTTACCTGTCCGGTCCACTTCGTCGCGTTGGAGGACGACGAGTGTTGAGGAAGGTGACTTCACCCCCACACACTTCTACCTTAGAGAATGTTACTTACATATTATAATCTTGCACGAGGCCAGACCTGAAGGGTCCAGACCTGAAGAGTCCAGAAATAAAAACAAGGTTAAACGGATGTAAACTACTAGTTGGGGTTCCTTTAAAGGCTCCAGAGTTCTTCAGATCTGAGCAACGTTCCCTCAGGCTCAGCTCAGTGGGCCAGTTGTCAGTCAGCCGAGAACACACGCACACACACACACACACACACACACACACACACACACACACACACACGCACACACACACGCACACACACACACACACACACACACACACACACACACACACGCACACACACACGCACACACACACACACACACACACACACACACACCGCACACACACACACACACACACACACACACGCACACACACACACACGCACACACACACTCACACTCACACACACACACTCACACACACACACGCACACACTCACACACACACACTCACACACACTAAATTGCATGGAGATGCTGTTGACACGCTGCGCTCTGCAAACAGCGATCAATACTCACTGAACTGTGTCCTTGATGTGTTTGGCACTTAACCCAGCTGTGTGTGTGTATGTGTGTGTGTGTTAAAGTGTGTGTGTGCATGTTGCTGTGTGTGTCTGTGTGTGTGTGTGTTAAAGTGTGTGTGTGCATGTTGCTGTGTGTGTCTGTGTGTGTGTGTCTGTGTGTTGTGTGGTTATGGATCTCCCGCCCACCGCGCGGTGCTGCTTGTGTTTCATGTCAGAACACACGCCGCTCCATCTGCCGCTGCCGACATGAAGCTAACGCAACACCGCGGGGCAGTGTGTGAGTGCGTGTGTGTGTGTGTGCGTGTGTGTGTGTGTGTGTTTTACCGTTGTTGGATCGCTTCTCATATCAGCAAATTGCAAAAGTTCAGCTTTTAAAGTCGATATAAGAAGTGAAAGCATCGAGCGTCAGCGTGGACCCGTAACCGTGGGAACCGGACGGGTGGAAGACACAGTGTGGATAAAGAGGATAAAGACGGTGAGAATGAACCATGGAGGGTTTTATTATACCACACGAGGTAAACATCCTCACATGTTTTTAACTATATTATATTATTATTATTCATGAGCAGTCCTTTGAAGCCGCTGGCTCAGGCTTATTAATAAGCGTGGCTGAGTCCCTCTGGAGGGCCCACAGCACCTCGGGGGCCTCGGGGGCCTCGGGGGCCGGGTGCTCTGGAGGCCCCTGAGGCCCCCGAGGCCCCCGAGGTGCTCTGGAGCCTCCACCGCGCCGGCTGAGGCCAGAGATCTGAAACGCAAATACATTCTACACCATGAAATGTTCGGCACCATGAAGGTGGAGGACGGTGACGTGACTTTAATCCCCGAGCGCCTGAAGGAGCAGATCGGCCTGAAGGAGTCGTTAGTGAACCGAGTCGTTAGTGATGTGAGTCGTTAGTGAACCGAGTCGTTAGTGATGTGAGTCATTAGTGAACTGAGTCGTTAGTGAACCGAGTCGTTAGTGATGTGAGTCGTTAGTGAACTGAGTCGTTAGTGAAGTGAGTCGTTAGTGAACCGAGTCGTTAGTGAAGTGAGTCGTTAGTGATGTGAGTCGTTAGTGAAGTGAGTCGTTAGTGAACCGAGTCGTTAGTGAAGTGAGTCGTTAGTGAACCGAGTCGTTAGTGAAGTGAGTCGTTAGTGATGTGAGTCGTTAGTGAAGTGAGTCGTTAGTGATGTGAGTCGTTAGTGAACCGAGTCGTTAGTGATGTGAGTCTTTAGTGAACTGAGTCGTTAGTGAAGTGAGTCGTTAGTGAACCGAGTCGTTAGTGATGTGAGTCGTTAGTGAACTGAGTCGTTAGTGAAGTGAGTCGTTAGTGAACTGAGTCGTTAGTGAAGTGAGTCGTTAGTGAAGTGAGTCGTTAGTGAAGTGATGTGCGTTCCTGCTGTGCTGTTTGTGATTCTATTGAAAGTGAAACTGAAGCTCAGGACAAAGAGTCAGGAACAAAGGAACGAGTGGGCGGAGGATTCTATCTCTATCCGGCTCACTGTGTGTGTGTGTGGTGTGTGGTGTGTGGTGTGTGTGTGTGTGTGTGTGGGCGGGGAATGATTACAGCCGTTACATGGTAACCCGTTCAGGAGGAGCAGTCGATCCCAGAGCTGGCGTCACGCTCGCTGCCTGTAATCCATCGTCTCCTGAGGAGAACCAATCAAACGCCAGCTCCTCCCCCAGAGACGTCTTCACGGCGGACGCTCGGGCTGCTGGGAGGAAGAGGACTTCTCCTTCCTCTTCATCACCAGGGACTCTCTCCTCAGACTCCATCGACAACATGTGACCTCTACCGTCACCTGGGTCATGTGACCTCTACCTTCACCTGGGTCATGTGACCCCCCAGTGTGACCCCTGTCCCAGTCCAAGCTGGTTACTTTAAGGAATGTGAGGTTCTTGTTGACGTCTCCCCCTCGTCTCCTCTCTTCTCTTGTTGTGTCTGGGCCTCCTCCTCCTCCTCCTCCTCCTCCTCCTCCTCCTCCTCCTCCTCCTCTCTTCTCTTGTTGCGTCTGGGCCTCCTGGTCCTCCTGGTCCTCCTGGTCCTCCTGGTCCTCCTCCTCCTCCTCCTCCTCCTCCTCCTCCTCCTCTCTCCTCTCTCTTGCTGTGTCTGGTCCTCCTCCTCCTCCTCCTCCTCCTCCTCCTCCTCCTCCTCCTCCTCCTCTCTTCTCTTGTTGTGTCTGGGCCTCCTGGTCCTCCTGGGCCTCCTGTGTGTGAGTGTGTGTGTGTGTGTGTGTGTGTGTGAGTGTGTGAGTGTGAGTGAGTGAGTGTGAGTGTGAGTGAGTGTGTGTGAGTGGGTGTGTGTGTGTGTGTGTGAGTGTGTGAGTGTGAGTGAGTGTGTGTGAGTGTGTGTGTGTGTGTGAGTGTGTGAGTGTGAGTGAGTGTGTGTGTGAGTGTGAGTGTGTGTGTGTGTGAGTGTGTGTGTGAGTGTGTGTGTGAGTGTGTGTGTGTCCTCTTCATCATCTTTGTAGATGTAATGTAAGCCTTATATAACATAATGTGAAAGTTGAATACACCCTTTGTATATATGTTGTGGAAACGCCCAATATGAAACATGTTAACCACGACAACATCTTTTACAATGTGGTGTTTTCCATGAAAACTCACTTTTATTTATCAACTGAATTCAAAATGAATATACATCTAGTCCAGACGTCGACGAGGTTATAGACAATGATTCTTATAGTAAATATGAATGTAGTTCTTCTTGTGGCTCAAAGGAAGGACCGTTTTAGAGCTTCACCAGCATAACTGTTTTCAGCTGCGCTCACATAAAAAGGCGACAGTAGAAGAGAAAATGGATCTCAGTCTCCAAACCGATCCGACAACGCGGTGTTGTAGAAATAGATGTATAGACAAATACAACAATAAATACAACATCTCCTACATTGCAGTAGCACTGGGCCTCCTCTAGGGGGTTGCTCACATGGCAGCGGCAGTGTAAAAGCCCTTAACACGATGCATCCAAATCGCTTGACACACGTTACTATCAAGCATCTTGTTTTCCTGTCAGGACATCTCTCCCGGCACCTCGCTATTGCTTCTAATGGCTTTACCACACCTGGTGGCGGAAGGAAGAGGACTTACGGCCGGCAGGAAGTGACTTATGAGAGCGAGACGGCAGGACGGAGAGGATCGAGTGCAGGGAGACGACGATGCAGGAGATACGAACTCCAACCTGTTCTGGTGAATCTAGAGCGGGCCTCATCATATAAGCCTCCCAAATACTGCAGAAAACTCACAGAAAACTCCCAAATACTGCAGAAACCTCCCAAATACTGCAGAAAACTCACAAATACTGCAGAAACCTCCCAAATACTGCAGAAAACTCACAAATACTACAGAAATCTCCCAAACACTGCAGAAACCTCCCAAATACTGCAGAAAACTCACAAATACTGCAGAAACTTCCCTAACACTGCAGAAACCTGGTTCCCACACCTGTTATGCAAATTATATTGTTAATAATCTGTTATTATTTTGAATATTCCATGTTTTATTTGATCTATTTGTGTTGAGAGATGATTGGTAATTGTTTTATCAGTCATCTACTGAGTAGCCTGATCAGCTATCAGGGATCGATTACTTTTGTCTGCGCCTGGGGGATTCGCGGTGCTTTCCTCAGGTGAAGCAGCTTGCTGAGCAAACACAACAACAGCTCCTCTGCCGCTTCTCAGCCAATCAAAAAGAAGAACTGGCCGACACAATAACCAATCAGAAAACAAACGTATCTGTTGTATCTGGGTAAGATTTAATACAGCAACCAATGAAAATAAAGCATCCTGGAATTGCGCGTGACTGATATCCGAAAGTTTCGTTCTGCGGGGGGATGATGATGATGATGATGATGATGATGATGATGATGATGATGATGATGATGATGATGATGATGATGATGATGATGATGATGATGATGATGATGATGATGATGGATATGTCACTCTTGCCTGTCTTCAAAGCTTGAGAGCCCTGTGGTTATTTCTCTTCACGTTCAGGTAACGTTGTTCTCCAGTGGTGAAACGCTTGAAATGAATTCCTGATGAGTCCAAGGGGACGAGAGAATGTAAACGTTGTTTTACAGTAAGTTCAGAGAGATAACAGTGTTAAGGGCACTCACACGTGTGCCGCTCGTGCCGATTAGCACGTGAGATAGCGCTAGCGCCGATTAGCTCGTTGGCTAGCGCCGATTAGCTCGTTAGCTAGCGCCGATTAGCTCGTTGGCTAGCGCCGATTAGCTCGTTAGCTAGCGCCGATTAGCTCGTTAGCTAGCGCCGGTTAGCTAGCGCCGATTAGTTCGTTAGCTAGCGCCGATTAGCTCGTTAGCTAGCTCTACCACCGATTATCTTTTTAGCTAGGGCCGACTAGTTGGTTAGCTAGGCTCATCACTGTGTGATGCAGCTATGTTGGTTAATTATTCTGTTAATAATGCCTCTGTGTAAGAATGCTGTGTAAATTTGTATATTGTAAACGTGTCTAAGTGATTCAAGTGAACCCGCTTGCTGAGAAAACAACACAACATCGCTCGTATCTACTATTATCGCAACTAAAGTCTCTAACATCGTGTTCACCCACATCTCGCTACATATAGGCCTACTGGTTGTGGTGCTATGGAGGTCAACGCTGACCGTTAGCCATTTAGTGTTGGGGAAGATACTAAAAATGTGTAATTAGTTACTAGTTACTTCTTTTAAAAGTAATTTAATTACTTTACTAGTTAGTCTGCTTTTTTTTAGACTTTTTTTTTTTAATGTAATGAAGAGTACTGAACAGCCAAACACAATAAACATATTTTTTAGACCTATTTATTGCAATCAACAGGGCAACAGTTCTTCAAATCAACGCGTTACTCCCAACACTGATAAATACACACATACCTATATAAAAATATATAACCATTATTATTATTATTATTATTATTATTATTATTATTATATGTATAGGGGCCGCTGTTCTCACCACAGGCTGCTTGCTGCTCTTCAGTGAGCGAGAAGGAGAACACGTCGACGGTGCCACAGCAGCATGACTTCTTGTCTTGTGTTCATTTTTCACAAAAGAGAGTAACGCGAGTATCATTTACATTTCAGTAATTGTAACTGCGTTAGTTGATTAAAGAAATACTTTGTTACATGCTCGTTACCGCTAAAAGTAGTGGAATTACAGTAACGCGCCAACACTGGCCATTTACGGCATCCGCATTGCAACAAGGACATTGCTGGCTAAAATATCCTGCCGGATCTGTGCAGCCGAGTCATCTTGGTGCTCGTTCATGTTTAATTCATTCATGGTAAGTCGCAGATCGTAATCACTCAACCCCAAAGTTCTGTCATGCTTTACGTTATGCGTCATCTCGCAGCAGCTCGAGCCACCAGCCCGTTCCGGATCGGTGAGTAAACATTCTTTTAGGGGAGACTCTAGATCAGCGGTGGGTAACCTATGGCTGGTGAGCCATACAGTATCTGGCTCTTCCGGTGACGGCATATGGCTCCCAAACAATTTTGAGTTAAAAAAAAATTATAATAATTCTTCGCCCGCCCCCCTGTAACTATCTCTATCCTCCAGATGACTGCAGAAGTAATTCAAGGTCCTTTTCTTAAAGACGTCTTTGTTCTTTTATTAAACTAAACAGCTCTCTGTTATTGATCGTCTCCACAGCAGCATGTCATTCTGTCTCTACGTGTCGCGTTAACACTTCTCCGCTTGCTGTCTCGCACACCGCAGACCTCCGATGCCGGCGTGAGTGTGTGCATCCCCCCCTCCCCCTCCCCGTAGCATTTACCATCCCTAAATGATATTCAAACATTAGGGGGCGCTGCAATCAATCCCTTAATAACTGCATTCTGGGCCTTTGTCACGTTTTGAGGAAATCGCTGCTTACCACTTTAATAGTTTTACATCTTGTTTTTTTGGCATTATGTTTTATGCTTATAGTGGTTTCATGTGAAACACTTTGAAGTATCTTGTTGTTGAATTGTGCGACACAGATAAACTTGCCAAAAGCACTCACACCCTCTTGGTTCTGTCTTGCTACCTAACTTAGTAATTCAGAACCTTTCAACTAGTGCACCGTTCACACAGCATGGTGTCACCATGACAGGTGTCGTAAACGGAGGAGAACTCATATTGCTGAACATGAACAAATGAAACAAGAGCCTGGAACTTGAATGCTGAAGTGTTTATTGCAGCAAAGTGAAGAAGCTTGTGTGTTTCAGGTTATCATGAAGCAGGCTGGTCCACCAGCTGCAGCTCAGCTGTCGATGTCTACACTGATTGTAGGACGCAAACAGCAGCAGGTGATGATTATAAACGGAGACACATGTACTTATCCTCATCTGGACATGAGTCCTTACTGAAGAGTCCCCAGCCTGGAAGGAAAAGACACAAGACATCACATTCAGGGCATCAGGAGCTCCAGAGTACAACTTCCTTCCAGTGGTTCATCAAACACATTGTCAGCATTCAAACCGAGTCATCTTGTTGGTCCACACATTTAGTCACATGTCCTGCTTACAGCAGACGGATAAAGGACCTCATGCGGGATACTTTACGTCTTAAAGTGATCGTTTCAACTTCACTTTTAAACTCAAACCACGTTTTCTCAAAATGTGTTCACATGTGTACATAGCAGTTTAAACAACTCTTCACCTGAGTGGTGCTTCGTAGTGCACTTCTCTATTCCTTTTGCCTCCTTTACCACTTTGTGGTACCACTCAGAAACGTTGACGCCACCAGATCCGAGACTTTTTACGAAGTTCTCCTGAAGAACACAAAGGTGGAATCGGTGATGTCATGTGACACATTCTCCAACCCGTCTGCTCACTATGAGAAGTTTGCTACTTACCGCAGATTTTTTGACTTCCTCCCAAACAGATTTAGCATTCTTGTTGATGCGTAAGGTGACACAAGCGGCTTCCATGAACGATCCTTCTTTTTGGAACGTCACCAGCACACTGCCTGTGGTGTTGCAGTGTTCCTGAAACCAACAGGAATGGGAGTGTGAGTCGTCTCCACCACGTTATCATCACATACAACAGATGAGGATAGATGTATTAGAATTATCATGTTTGTCCAACGTGTGTCAGAAAATGTGTGTTTGCTCTACCTCGATGGCTACGAAGGATTTTGGAGTTGGGAAGTATTTAATACAGGCTTTGCCGACTTCGTTATAATCGCCAGAACAATACAACAATTTTGGTGCTGCACAAAGTGACTCAAGTACTTCATCTGTGGGAAGAAAAGAGGTTTACTCAGCAAGTACACTGGTTTTAGTGCAATGAGGTGTTGGTGATGGTGAGCTACTTACCGTCTTTCTTGGCTGAGACGCCGTTCAGGATGCCCACCAACAGCAGGACAGCAGTTACCACAGTCAGATGCATGACTCTCTCCATCTTAGTGCTGCTCAGCTGGAAGATGATCTGCAAAGGGGACAGTAC
This sequence comes from Liparis tanakae, assembly GCA_036178185.1. Classification (NCBI taxonomy): domain Eukaryota; kingdom Metazoa; phylum Chordata; class Actinopteri; order Perciformes; family Liparidae; genus Liparis; species Liparis tanakae. The sequence continues at coordinate 534,465 of CM070111.1, read as the reverse complement.
TCAGGTTCAATGTTTGCTGGACTATTTCTTCACGGTACAGTCACGTCCGGGAGTCAAAGAAGAAGCTCACCACAGATGTGTTCTGGTTCCTCGGTGCTCCTCGGTCTGATTGTCAGGTCGCTCCTTCTCTCTTTTAAACTCTCCCCTCGTGCCCTGTGGACATGGCAATGCTCTGTCAATATCCCAAAGGGATCAATAGCATATGATTAATTATGAGAGCAAACACAGCATTAAACAAAGCCCTTGCAACTGGGAGACAGAGTCTTGATGAAGGTTTGGGGGACACTCAGTTCAGGTGAGTTGGGGTTCGTTTCATCCCCCGGTCTGATCTGACCGTGCTCTAGGTTTACTGTACGGTGGAATTAAATACGTTAAAAGAGTTTCATTGGACTCTAACTTCTTCTGCAAATCTTCAGTTACAGCCTCCATTCAACTATCAGAATATTCAGCTCACTCAGGACATTCCTGCCGTCATTCGTCTTTTTTCGAATTTGTATTGTTTTCAAAATATTAATCTTTTTACAATTTCTTTTAACAAATTCATCTTAAGGAGAGAATCTCAAAATCCTCTGCTGAGAATCAGAGGCATCATAGACTTCCTGTATGTCACACACTCTAAGCTTCAGCTGTTCTGTTTCATACAAAGTCAATATCAACAAATTATTAATACAATGTACAGTTTATTCTTGGGAGGCCCTGTTATTGTTCTTTTGGTCACAAATGCTTTGAACCACGTAGAACATGTATTCATTCCTGTGATAACCTAAGCAATGAGAGGCAAGAACCAAAGGAACATTTCAAAGTTCATTTAGGTATCTGAGTCAGCTGAATTTTATTTGCCAACCCCACCCTTCAACTTTGCACATCCAGTGTTTGGTAAACCAAACTATCTTTGGCAGTTCTCATTGATATCTACAGCTTCGAGGCCAGAGACGATGCCAAACACGTGACCTGTGCTCGAATGTCATCGTCTCACAGACAGAGAGGGAGGGAGAGAGACAGAGAGGGGGAAGAAAGATAGATTGGAAAGATGTTTTGCAAGAGAGACAGGAGTTGGAGGAGTGGATGTGACTGTAGGTTTCTGTTACCAGGATCATAAAGAAATAATGGCAACGCTCCACAGCCTCAAAGAAGAGGCATCAAACAAAGAGATTGAGGGCTTGGACCAAGAAAGCCTTCCTGAACAAGGCCAACGTGAAGAGATGAGCATGCAGGAAGACGAGGGTTCAGATAGAGACAGTGGTGGAAATATGGACCCTGGATCTGAAATGTCAGATGAGGGACACCAACTGAACTTCCCTGTGAGCTGTGTGGGCTGCGAGTGAGGCATAGGTCGCGGTCAGGAGAAGATGAGCCCATTCTTCTACTTTGGCTCTAACCTTCAGCTCTTGCTTTTCTCAGAAACGATCTAACCAGCTCTCAAGTGCCATCACTGTTCACAGCACACATCCAAGCAGGGCACGCAGCCCATTAGCCATCACAGGCCACAGCACAGTAAGTAGTTTTATATATATATATATATATATATATATATATATAAGTGTAGTCGGAGCGGGTAAGTAGCATTACATTCATTCTATCACTTCCATTTAGATGCTCACTCGTATCCTATCCACTATATGCTCAACGCTTCGGGAATCGCCACCGTACCGCAATCTAATAATTGTCAAGAATATCTAAGTGCTATCGGATCGCGAATGTCAGGACACTGCGACCACAAGCAGGGTTCTCCCAGCATCCACTAACTTCATTGCAGTATATCGCCTATTGTATGCCTCTTCCTAGCAGTCTGCACCCCGGACCCCTTTTGACCTGTATTCAAATAAATTCTTGCCCGCTTGATTGTTCACTTTCCTTAATTTGTTGGACTGGGGTTTCAGGTGGGAGTTGAACAGATTCACTAGCCCATCTCCATATATGTTCCAAGGTTCTCCTATGAAGTTATAGGCTATGGCTCCCATCTGAATCTTGCACCGTCAGATGCCCTGAGGCATTGGTTTTAACTGTGCGAACACTTCATACTGTTGTGGTTAGTGCCTGTGTTTTGTTTCCTCTAACTCTTTCCAAGAAAGAGCCTGTTCTTTCCCCTTCAACTTCTGTTTAATTCTCTTGAGCAGAGGCGTGGATGGCAAGTTTATGGCCCCGGGGAGGGGTTGATGTCCCTCATCTGACATTTCAGATCCAGGGTCCATATTTCCACCACTGTCTCTATCTGAACCCTTGTATTGCCATTATTTCTTTAAGATCCTGGTAATAAAAAGCTGCAGTCACATCCACTCCTCCAACTCCTGTCTCTCTTACCAACATCTTTACGATCTCTCTCTCTCTCTCTGAGACGATGACATTCGAGCACAGGTCAGGTGTTTGGCATTGTCTCAAAGAAACCATTTAACGTATTTAATTCCACCGTACAGTAAACCTAGAGCACGGTCAGATCAGACCGGGGGATGAAACGAACCCCAACTCACCTGAACTGAGTGTCCCCCAAACCTTCATCAAGACTCTGTCTCCCAGTTGCAAGGGCTTTGTTTAATGCTGTGTTTGCTCTCATAATTAATCATATGCTATTGATCCCTTTGGGATATTGACAGAGCATTGCCATGTCCACAGGGCACGAGGGGAGAGTTTAAAAGAGAGAAGGAGCGACCTGACAATCAGACCGAGGAGCACCGAGGAACCAGAACACATCTGTGGTGAGCTTCTTCTTTGACTCCCGGACGTGACTGTACCGTGAAGAAATAGTCCAGCAAACATTGAACCTGAGTACTGTCCCCTTTGCAGATCATCTTCCAGCTGAGCAGCACTAAGATGGAGAGAGTCATGCATCTGACTGTGGTAACTGCTGTCCTGCTGTTGGTGGGCATCCTGAACGCGTCTCAGCCAAGAAAGACGGTAAGTAGCTCACCATCACCAACACCTCATTGCACTAAAACCAGTGTACTTGCTGAGTAAACCTCTTTTCTTCCCACAGATGAAGTACTTGAGTCACTTTGTGCAGCACCAAAATTGTTGTATTGTTCTGGCGATTATAACGAAGTCGGCAAAGCCTGTATTAAATACTTCCCAACTCCAAAATCCTTCGAAGCCATCGAGGTAGAGCAAACACACATTTTCTGACACACGTTGGACAAACATGATAATTCTAATACATCTATCCTCATCTGTTGTATGTGATGATAACGTGGTGGAGACGACTCACACTCCCATTCCTGTTGGTTTCAGGAACACTGCAACACCACAGGCAGTGTGCTGGTGACGTTCCAAAAGAAGGATCGTTCATGGAAGCCGCTTGTGTCACCTTACGCATCAACAAGAATGCTAAATCTGTTTGGGAGGAAGTCAAAAAATCTGCGGTAAGTAGCAAACTTCTCATAGTGAGCAGACGGGTTGGAGAATGTGTCACATGACATCACCGATTCCACCTTTGTGTTCTTCAGGAGAACTTCGTAAAAAGTCTCGGATCTGGTGGCGTCAACGTTTCTGAGTGGTACCACAAAGTGGTAAAGGAGGCAAAAGGAATAGAGAAGTGCACTACGAAGCACCACTCAGGTGAAGAGTTGTTTAAACTGCTATGTACACATGCAAACACGTTTTGAGAAAACGTGGTTTGAGTTTAAAAGTGAAGTTGAAACGATCACTTTAAGACGTAAAGTATCCCGCATGAGGTCCTTTATCCGTCTGCTGTAAGCAGGACATGTGACTAAATGTGTGGACCAACAAGATGACTCGGTTTGAATGCTGACAATGTGTTTGATGAACCACTGGAAGGAAGTTGTACTCTGGAGCTCCTGATGCCCTGAATGTGATGTCTTGTGTCTTTTCCTTCCAGGCTGGGGACTCTTCAGTAAGGACTCATGTCCAGATGAGGATAAGTACATGTGTCTCCGTTTATAATCATCACCTGCTGCTGTTTGCGTCCTACAATCAGTGTAGACATCGACAGCTGAGCTGCAGCTGGTGGACCAGCCTGCTTCATGATAACCTGAAACACACAAGCTTCTTCACTTTGCTGCAATAAACACTTCAGCATTCAAGTTCCAGGCTCTTGTTTCATTTGTTCATGTTCAGCAATATGAGTTCTCCTCCGTTTACGACACCTGTCATGGTGACACCATGCTGTGTGAACGGTGCACTAGTTGAAAGGTTCTGAATTACTAAGTTAGGTAGCAAGACAGAACCAAGAGGGTGTGAGTGCTTTCGGCAAGTTTATCTGTGTCGCACAATTCAACAACAAGATACTTCAAAGTGTATCTCATAAAACCACTATAAGCATAAAACATAATGCCAAAAAAACAAGATGTAAAACTATTAAAGTGGTAAGCAGCGATTTTCTCAAAACTTGAAAAAGGCCGCAAATGCAGTTATTGAGGGATTGATTACAGCGCCCCCTAATGTTTGAATATCATTTTTTCAAATAGCGTATGTTTAAGGATGCTATATGCCAGAGTCTAGCAATTTAGTCAGGATAGCCCGAGTGATTTAGAAGTTATATGTCTTTACATATTAGGCCACACCTCTTAGATGTTCATTGGTCCATATCTTCTCAACGTGATGAGATATCAACAAGCGTTTGATACATCTTGATGGCATTGAGCCAATATGAATCACATAAAGTTCTGTAAGGCTGCGTTCACACCAAAAGCTTTAATCGCATGAGTATACTCGCCCTACATGTTGTGCTTTTTTTGCGTCCTTTGCTTGATTCATGCCTTGGAGGGGGCGGGGCTTATCCCCACAGCGTTAAGCCGTTGAACAGGAACAGTTATTATCAATTCCGGCATTTGTGTCATTGGTGTCATTCGCGGCCCCCTGCAGAACAAATTGCGTCTTTCGCAACCATTTGCGTGTGTGCATTGACTTAGCATGGAAACATTCACTTTTGGAGTGAACACAGCATAAGAGTCACAGCCAGCGTTTAGGAGGTGATGGAAAAAAAAGTTTTTTACTAAATTCAAAATGGCGGCAAATCTGAAGAGGCGCATTTTACTGCCAACATTTTATGTTTTTGTAGAGCAGGTCCAAATGGACCAAATGGACACCTACGTCCAATTTCAAGTCAATCAGTCATTGGGTGGAAACAGCATGGCCATTTGAACAAACAGATATTCTAGGGGGCACTCTACCGAGACATTCTTTTGTACCCAAATGCGAGACCCGCAAAATGTTGTCTTTCAAAAGTCCTGGAAATCATTTACCAGGGCGTCTATGGGTCAGTGGCTAGCAGGCCCGTCTTTCAATCACGGTGTTGGAGGTTCGATCCCCGCCCTAGTCAATGTGTCCTTGAGCAAGACACTTAACCCTGAGTTGCTCCCTGTAGCTGCTCTACGGTGTACAAATGTAACAGGATTGTAAGTCGCTTTGGATAAAAGCGTCAGCTAAATGACATGTAATAATGTAATGTAATTTAAGAATGTAAGACATTTTGGGATGTGATCAAGACCCCCAAAAGACAAAAACCTGAGAGGAAAATAAAAATACGAATATTTCTTCAAAATACAATTTTTTTTTAATTCAATTCAGTTTATTTGTATAGACCATTCTAACAAATTACACATTTGTCTTAGAGGGCTTTACAATCTGTACATATAGACATCTCCGTCCCAGAACCTCACATCGGATCAGGAACAACTCCCAAACAACCCTTTCACAGGAAGAAAGGGAAAAAACCTTCAGGAGAGAACAGAGGAGGATCCTCTCCAGGATGGACAGAACAATAGATGTCATGTGTACAGAAGGAATCATTATACAGAAGTTAAAACACAATCAATGAATATGACAGAGTGTATGAATAGTTTGTAGTAAGCATGGACCTCAATCCAGACCTCCATGATCCATCAGATGGAGGTAGAGAGGAGGGGGGGACAAAGCGTCAACAGGGCCATGGCATCAGATGCAGCCAGGTCCAATGGACCCTACGAGACGTGATATCACAAGGACACCGGGGAGGAAGCAGTTAGTAATGTGCAAGATAGATATGAAAATGCATCCATAAGTAGTGAGAGAAGAGGAGATAGGTGCTCAGTGTATCATAAAACGTTCCCCATATATATATATATATATATATATATATATATGCCTCGACCATGTCTCACTCACTATTGTCTCTCGCAGATTCCGGCCTGGGCTTTGTCTCTTGTCTTGCATCTCCTCCCCTCTTCCTTCCTCTTTGATGTCCGAGATCTCATTACCTTGTTGCTCGTTTGTCTTTTTAGCAAACTTCTAAGCTGGTATCTTCAGTCGTCGTAGCATGACACCATGGGTAATGGCCAAAAAGGCTGTTCTGAACTTCCATGTGAGCTGTGTGGGCTGTGAGTGAGGCATAGGTCGCAGTCAGGAGAAGATGAGCCCAATCTTCTACTTTGGCGCTAACCTTCAGCTCTTGCTTTTCTCCAAAACGGTCTAACCAGATCTCAAGTGCCATCACTGTTCACAGCACTCAATTAGCAGGGTTTGTAGCCCATTAGTCATCACTGGCCACAGCACTCATCCCAGCAGGGCATGCAGACCATTATCTAGCGAGGGCCCCAGCACGAGTAAACTCACGCGATTAAAGCTTTTGGTGTGAACGCAGCCATACAAAACTTTATGTGGTTCGTTATTGGCTTAATGTCATCAAGATTTATCAAAAGCTTGTTGATATCTCATCACGTTGAGAAGATATGGACCAATGAACATCTAAGAGGTGTGGCCTAATATGTAAAGACACATCACTTCTAAATCACTCGGGCTATCCTGACTAAATTGCTAGACTCTGGCATATAGCATCCCTAAATGCACGCTATTTCTAAAAATGATATTCAAACATTAGGGGGCGCTGCAATCAATCCCTCAATAACTGCATTTGCGGCCTTTTTCAAGTTTTGAGGAAATCGCTGCTTACCACTTTAATAGTTTTACATCTTGTTTTCTTTGTGATTATGTTTTATGCCTTTGGTGGTTTCATGTGAAACACTTTGAAGTATCTTGTTGTTGAATTGTGCGACACAGATAAACTTGCCGAAAGCACTCACACCCTCTTGGTTCTGTCTTGCTACCTAACTTAGTAATTCAGAACCTTTCAACTAGTGCACCGTTCACACAGCATGGTGTCACCATGACAGGTGTCGTAAACGGAGGAGAACTCATATTGCTGAACATGAACAAATGAAACAAGAGCCTGGAACTTGAATGCTGAAGTGTTTATTGCAGCAAAGTGAAGAAGCTTGTGTGTTTCAGGTTATCATGAAGCAGGCTGGTCCACCAGCTGCAGCTCAGCTGTCGATGTCTACACTGATTGTAGGACGCAAACAGCAGCAGGTGATGATTATAAACGGAGACACATGTACTTATCCTCATCTGGACATGAGTCCTTACTGAAGAGTCCCCAGCCTGGAAGGAAAAGACACAAGACATCACATTCAGGGCATCAGGAGCTCCAGAGTACAACTTCCTTCCAGTGGTTCATCAAACACATTGTCAGCATTCAAACCGAGTCATCTTGTTGGTCCACACATTTAGTCACATGTCCTGCTTACAGCAGACGGATAAAGGACCTCATGCGGGATACTTTACGTCTTAAAGTGATCGTTTCAACTTCACTTTTAAACTCAAACCACGTTTTCTCAAAATGTGTTTGCATGTGTACATAGCAGTTTAAACAACTCTTCACCTGAGTGGTGCTTCGTAGTGCACTTCTCTATTCCTTTTGCCTCCTTTACCACTTTGTGGTACCACTCAGAAACGTTGACGCCACCAGATCCGAGACTTTTTACGAAGTTCTCCTGAAGAACACAAAGGTGGAATCGGTGATGTCATGTGACACATTCTCCAACCCGTCTGCTCACTATGAGAAGTTTGCTACTTACCGCAGATTTTTTGACTTCCTCCCAAACAGATTTAGCATTCTTGTTGATGCGTAAGGTGACACAAGCGGCTTCCATGAACGATCCTTCTTTTTGGAACGTCACCAGCACACTGCCTGTGGTGTTGCAGTGTTCCTGAAACCAACAGGAATGGGAGTGTGAGTCGTCTCCACCACGTTATCATCACATACAACAGATGAGGATAGATGTATTAGAATTATCATGTTTGTCCAACGTGTGTCAGAAAATGTGTGTTTGCTCTACCTCGATGGCTTCGAAGGATTTTGGAGTTGGGAAGTATTTAATACAGGCTTTGCCGACTTCGTTATAATCGCCAGAACAATACAACAATTTTGGTGCTGCACAAAGTGACTCAAGTACTTCATCTGTGGGAAGAAAAGAGGTTTACTCAGCAAGTACACTGGTTTTAGTGCAATGAGGTGTTGGTGATGGTGAGCTACTTACCGTCTTTCTTGGCTGAGACGCCGTTCAGGATGCCCACCAACAGCAGGACAGCAGTTACCACAGTCAGATGCATGACTCTCTCCATCTTAGTGCTGCTCAGCTGGAAGATGATCTGCAAAGGGGACAGTACTCAGGTTCAATGTTTGCTGGACTATTTCTTCACGGTACAGTCACGTCCGGGAGTCAAAGAAGAAGCTCACCACAGATGTGTTCTGGTTCCTCGGTGCTCCTCGGTCTGATTGTCAGGTCGCTCCTTCTCTCTTTTAAACTCTCCCCTCGTGCCCTGTGGACATGGCAATGCTCTGTCAATATCCCAAAGGGATCAATAGCATATGATTAATTATGAGAGCAAACACAGCATTAAACAAAGCCCTTGCAACTGGGAGACAGAGTCTTGATGAAGGTTTGGGGGACACTCAGTTCAGGTGAGTTGGGTTTCGTTTCATCCCCCGGTCTGATCTGACCGTGCTCTAGGTTTACTGTACGGTGGAATTAAATACGTTAAATGGTTTCTTTGAGACAATGCCAAACACCTGACCTGTGCTCGAATGTCATCGTCTCAGAGAGAGAGGGAGAGAGAGATCGTAAAGATGTTGGTAAGAGAGACAGGAGTTGGAGGAGTGGATGTGACTGCAGCTTTTTATTACCAGGATCTTAAAGAAATAATGGCAATACAAGGGTTCAGATAGAGACAGTGGTGGAAATATGGACCCTGGATCTGAAATGTCAGATGAGGGACATCAACCCCTCCCCGGGGCCATAAACTTGCCATCCACGCCTCTGCTCAAGAGAATTAAACAGAAGTTGAAGGGGAAAGAACAGGCTCTTTCTTGGAAAGAGTTAGAGGAAACAAAACACAGGCACTAACCACAACAGTATGAAGTGTTCGCACAGTTAAAACCAATGCCTCAGGGCATCTGACGGTGCAAGATTCAGATGGGAGCCATAGCCTATAACTTCATAGGAGAACCTTGGAACATATATGGAGATGGGCTAGTGAATCTGTTCAACTCCCACCTGAAACCCCAGTCCAACAAATTAAGGAAAGTGAACAATCAAGCGGGCAAGAATTTATTTGAATACAGGTCAAAAGGGGTCCGGGGTGCAGACTGCTAGGAAGAGGCATACAATAGGCGATATACTGCAATGAAGTTAGTGGATGCTGGGAGAACCCTGCTTGTGGTCGCAGTGTCCTGACATTCGCGATCCGATAGCACTTAGATATTCTTGACAATTATTAGATTGCGGTACGGTGGCGATTCCCGAAGCGTTGAGCATATAGTGGATAGGATACGAGTGAGCATCTAAATGGAAGTGATAGAATGAATGTAATGCTACTTACCCGCTCCGACTACACTTATATATATATAAAACTACTTACTGTGCTGTGGCCTGTGATGGCTAATGGGCTGCGTGCCCTGCTTGGATGTGTGCTGTGGCCAGTGATGGCACTTGAGAGCTGGTTAGATCGTTTCTGAGAAAAGCAAGAGCTGAAGGTTAGAGCCAAAGTAGAAGAATGGGCTCATCTTCTCCTGACCGCGACCTATGCCTCACTCGCAGCCCACACAGCTCACAGGGAAGTTCAGTTGGTGTCCCTCATCTGACATTTCAGATCCAGGGTCCATATTTCCACCACTGTCTCTATCTGAACCCTCGTCTTCCTGCATGCTCATCTCTTCACGTTGGCCTTGTTCAGGAAGGCTTTCTTGGTCCAAGCCCTCAATCTCTTTGTTTGATGCCTCTTCTTTGAGGCTGTGGAGCGTTGCCATTATTTCTTTATGATCCTGGTAACAGAAACCTACAGTCACATCCACTCCTCCAACTCCTGTCTCTCTTGCAAAACATCTTTACAATCTATCTTTCTTCCCCCTCTCTGTCTCTCTCCCTCCCTCTCTGTCTGTGAGACGATGACATTCGAGCACAGGTCACGTGTTTGGCATCGTCTCTGGCCTCGAAGCTGTAGATATCAATGAGAACCGCCAAAGACATGACAAGGCCGATGTTTCTGAGGTGGAAGAAGGCCGTTGGGGTGATTTGTTTGACGTGGTGTTGGAAGGAGAGGTTTCTGTCGGACATGACATGAGGTTGTGGATGTGTGGCGATGGAGACAGAGCGGTCCATGGCAAGGCTGAAGGTACGACTGGTTTTGTTGGGAGATTTGGGAGCGATGATGAGTCAGATTTAACACAGTTAAGTTTTTACTTTGAGCTTTTCACGTATTTAATTCCACCGTACAGTAAACCTGGTGCACGGTCAGGTCAGAGCAGCGTTTAGGAGACACGGAAGACACATGTTTTTTTACTAAATTCAAAAAGGTGGAAAATCTCAATTGGCGCATTTCAAGCCATCATTTTATTTTTGATGGCAGGTTGTCGTCCCTCATCAGAGGTTTTAGATCCACAGTCTAAGGCGTTCTTGGGCCGGTTCCTCTGTTCTTTCTCTTGCGGTGTCCGTGGGAACCAGAAGCTGCCGTCACCTCCACTCCCACGGCTCCTCCCCCAACTCCGTCTGTCCTGCCAACATCTCGGCAGCTCATCGTAGGTTCTGTGGGCTCGCCGCGGGCCTCCTCTCCCTTGGCTCCTACCCGCCTGGTCGTTGGGCCGGTTCTGACCCTGGAGGCCAGGGGGCTGCGTAGAACCCCTCTACATAGAACCCTTCTCCATTTCCTCCCCGCCTCCTTCCTGTTGCTCCTCACGATGCAGGACCAGGTGCTCCTGACCCCTAGAGGTCACCCCACTCACCGCAGCGTCACCGGAGGTCAGGATGGAGGGATGGAGTGATTGAGGGATGGAGAGATAAAGGGATGGAGCAATGGAAGGATGGAGGGATGGAGAGTTTGAGGGATGTAGCGATTGAGGGATGAAGGGATGGAGGGATGGGGGGATGAACCGATTGAGAGATGGAGGGATGAAACGATTGAGAGATGGAGGGATGGATATAGAGACAGATTGGTGGACAGATTGATGATAGAAAGATTCTATATGTACACATGGTTGAACAGATGGACGGATGATGAGAAGGAGGAGAAGTCTCTCCTCCGTCATTCTCTCTCTTTGTTCCTGTCTTCTTAGATATTTATAACAATTCAACAGATTTCTGTCCCCAGACACGAGACACTCGTCTCCACGAGCGCCGCTCGTCTCAATGTGTGTACATCAAGAGACACACACACACACACACACACACATATATATATATATATATATATATATATATATACACACACACACACATATATATATATATATATATATATATGTGTGTGTGTGTGTGTGTGTATGAGAGTTGATCTACACAGTGTGTTAGTTCTGTCCTTGTCTTCATGTGGATGATTCCATTTATTCCTGAGCCTCTCAGCAGATGGAGGGATGGAGGATGGAGGGACGGAGGATGGACGATGGAGGGATAGCGGGATGGAAGGACGGAGGATGGGAGGATGGAGGGATAGAGGGATGGAAGGATGGAGGGATAGAGGGATGGAAGGACGGAGGATGGGAGGATGGAGGGATAGAGGGATGGAAGGACGGAGGATGGGAGGATGGAAGGATGGAGGGATAGAGGGATGGAAGGATGGAGGATGGGAGGATGGAGGATGGGAGGATGGAGGGATGGAAGGACGGAGGATGGGAGGATAGAGGGATGGAAGGATGGAGGGATAG
>CM070111.1:495000-515000 GCA_036178185.1 Liparis tanakae | reverse complement strand
TGATTCAATTTTTTAAACTCGCGGCAGTAAAAAATAAGTTTAGTGCAAAACGCGTGTTATCTTATGTTTGTCCTAAACGAGCTGCCGTCTCTTTGCTTCCCCTCGGCCGGTGATTGGAGCGAAACATTAAAAAAACAGCCCCCACCCTCTCCGTTTTCCTCGGCGCCCATTGGTTGAGTGGGCAGCATGTGACGTCACGGGAACCCGGAAGTGATCCCGCTCCTCTCGTCTCCTCTCTTCAACGTTCAACTCTTTTCTTCTCACTTCGGGATGTTTTTGTGTTTGTGAGAAGACGAGAGAACCGGAAGTCACGAGGGGACGTTTATTACAGGGCACGGGGAGCGGAGGTGCGCGCGCAGCAGCTGCTTAGCGCCAACGTGGAGCCCGGAAAATACGGTAAATATGTTCGTGGATTTACGTTTTATTTTTAATAAACACTGAACAATTTGAACCGAATCTTAATGTATCCGATAGAAGCGTGATATCCAGTTGTATACAGGTGTGTGTGGGCGTATATATATATATATATATATATATATATATATATATATATATATATATATATATATATATATATACGTGTTCCTTTTGTTTTATTCACTTTTTATATATTTATTTATTTTTCAGCTGTACCCTTTAAAGTGATTAACAAGTTAATGCATCAATAATTATAATCTTGTGATATTATTTGATCTTATATATGTAATTTATTTAACTTTATGTCTATTTATGTCATGGAGTATTTTCCGTTGTACTCTCAATGCAGGAGGATGTGACGTGTCTCCTGTCGTCCTGCAGATGACCTCTGACCTTTGACCTCCAGCATCATGGCGTCTCCTCCGGACGTCCTGAAAACGCTGGCTGACCCGAGCCCAGCTGCGAGGCCGGATGGTGAGCAGCACCTCCTCCACCTGTAAGCTCAGAGCTCAAGAGATCAGTTAACAAGTCACTCAAAGAAAAGCGTTGAGTTCACAGGAAGTAGATTCAACATAATGTTGTTGAGTCAGCACAGCGGATCAACAGCAAGGACCCTGTTGTCAGATACAGACCAAAGTTGTTGTTATTGTTAGAAAATGTGTAAACATTTTCCTTTTACTTATTATTCTCTGTAATGATTTTATTTCCTTATGAAAATGCACAATTTATATGATTAGGACGTAAAATATATATATTTATTGTATTATTATTATTATTATTATTATTATTATTATTATTTAAATTGATCTAATTGTAATTTTATTTAATTATGTTTATTGTGTTTTACATTTTTTAAAGTTAAAAATATTTTTTTCTATTTAGTTATTTTGTAAAAATATTTTGTCCAAAATATTATTTATTTATATATATATATATAATAGTTTTTTTTTAATGTAATTTATTTAATTTGTATTTAATAACTGTTACTATAATACCCCAGACGACCTCTCGGCTCTGCGGCGTCTCTCCGTCCGCCTGGTGGACGTCATGACGTCTCCGGGTCTCATCAAGGTGGCGTTAAAGGAGGAGGCGTTCCGGAGCGAGCGCCGTGACGGGGCGGCGGCGAAGGGCGCTCCGCGAGGGGGGAGCCCCGCCTGCGCTCGCTGCGACAAGAGCCTCTACCTGCGGACCGCGCTGCGGCAGCACCGGCTGACCCACACGGGGGAGAAGCCGCGCGCTGGCGGCGCACCGGGGAGAAACCCTTCAAGTGCAACGCGTGCCCCAAGGCCTTCAGCGGCAGGAGCAACTTGAAGAAGCACACGATGAGGCACACAGGGGAGAGACCGCACCGCTGCTCTCTCTGCGGTAAGGGCTGCCGGCTGCTGCAGCACCTGGTCGTCCACACGGGCGAGAGGCCGTACGCGGGCGACGTCTGCGGGAAAGGTTACGCCAACCCGGGCGACCAGAGACGCCGGAGAAACCGCACCGCTGCTCCCAGTGCAGCAAGTCCTTCAGCCAGGCCGTGAACCTGAGGAAGCACTGCGTGGTCCACTCGAGGGAGAAACCCTACGGCTGCACCGCGTGCGGGAAGCATTTCAACGACTAGAGCAACCTCGCCAAGCACGTGTGCGTTCTCACGGGGAGAAACCCTTCGAATGCGAGCTTTGCCACAAGAGCTTCAGGCTGCTGCAGCACCTCAGGAGCCACGGGCTGACCCACCAGACCCCCTGGACCCAGACCCTCTGGACCGTGAGCCGCGGACCGGCCTTCAAGCTGTGGGCATGCGACAGGTCAATGACTACAGACCCGTCGCCCTGACCTCTGTGGTTATGAAGGTATTTGAGCGTCTGGTGCTGGTTCACCTCAAAGCCATCACTGACCCTCTCCTGGACCTCCTGCAGTTCACCTCAGAGCCAACAGGTCTGTAGGCGATGCAGTCAACATGGCCCTTCACTACATCCTCCAGCACCTGGACTCCTCAGGAACCTACGCCAGGATCCTGTTTGTGGACTTCAGCTCCGCCTTCAACACCGTCATCCCGTCCCTGCTGCAGGACGAGCTCTCCCAGCTGAGCGTGCCCGACTCCACCTGCAGTGGATCACAGACTTCCTGTCTGACAGGAGGCAGCGCGTGAGGCTGGAGCACGTCTCAGGCTCCCGGTCCACCAGCACCGGTTCCCCTCAGGGCTGCGTTCTTTCCCCCCTGCTCTTCTCCCTGTACACCAACAGCTGCACCTCCAGCCACCGCTCCGTCAGGCTCCTCAAGTTCGTGGACGACACCGCCCTCATTGGGCTCATCTCTGGGGGGGATGAGTCCGCTTACAGGTGGGAGACCGACCACCTGGTGACCTGGTGCGGGCAGAGCCACCTGCAGCTCAACGCTCTGAAGACAGTGGAGATGGTCGTAGACTTCAGAAGGAACCCAGCCCCACCGCCCCCATCACCCTGAGGGAAGCCCCAGTCGATGAGGCAGAGTCCTTCCACTTCCTGGGAACCATCATCTCCCAGGACCTCCAGTGGGAGCTGAACATCAGCTCCCTCATCAAAAGAGCCCAACAGAGGATGTTCTTTCTGCGGCAGCTGAAGAAGTTCCACCTGCCTCAGACGGTGATGGTGCAATTCTACAGCTCCATCCTCTCCTCCTGCATCTCCATCTGGTACCCTGCAGCCTGCAGCGTGTCACCCGCTCTGCCGAGAGGGTGACTGGCTGCGGTCTGCCATCCCTACAGGACCTGTTGGCCTCTAGGACCCTGAGGCGGGCGGGTGAGATTGTGGCCGACCCCTCCCCCCCGGGTCACGACCTCTTCCAGGTCCTTCCCTCCGGCAGGAGGTTGCGGTTCATCAGGACCAAAACCTCTCGCCACGGCTCCAGCTTCTTCCCTGCTGCCGTTGGCCTGTTCAACAAGCCCCACACCTCACGCCGGTGTTAGGCTAATCACGCACCACACTGTATACTGATTATTATTATTATTGCACACCTTCACCTTTGCACTCATGCCCTGTTTGTTGTCTATTTTTTGTTTGTTTGTACATAATGTGACTGTATTTTGTATTTTGTAGTACTTACTGTCTGTGAGTGTGTAGTACCTTTTGTGTTTTTATGTTCTATATGCACCATACACACCAGAAAAAAATCCAGGTAGGTGTAAACCTACCTGGCAAATAATCAACATTCTGATTAACAATACAACTCGCCACTACGCTGAATAATTGTGTAAAGAAAATAAATATTTTTGACTTCAGAATTGTTCTAACACTGAAATCTCCACCTAAATACGAAGCCCCCAAAACAAAAGCCCCTAGAAGGTCAATGATCCTGTGTAAAGGTCAAAGGTCATGTAGGTAAAATGTAATATTTGAAGGTCACAGGTCCGGTATGAACCACCTCTGTGAAGGTCAACTCGTCGGGTCTTTTGCGTATTAATATTAATCGTGTTCTGCTCTGTGCCGTTGGTGAGCTGCCTGCACAGAACCCAAAGGATATTTAACTGTTATTTAGGTCCCAGTATGGGTTTGGGGCCACTAGGTGGCGCTGCTGCTGCATCTGCTCTGTGTCTCGACCTTTGACCTTCAGTGATCTGGTGTTTGCGTTCCTGTTCCCGGAGAACCGGTGACGTTCCTGTTTGACGTTCCTGTTTGACGTTCCCGCCCACGTCCCAGTTGCTCATCAGCTGTTTGCTCTGAGGAAACAAACCGCCTCCACACAGGTGACCCCCCCCCCCCCCCCCAGGAGGCTTCAAATGAGCCGCTGTGGAACGGTTCTGCACAGAACCAAGATGCAGCGCCTCGACGTCCTCGTGTGCCTCGCAGCGATTTGTTTGGCTTCGTCTCGGGTGAGAAGAGAATTCATTCATATGTTTGAGTTTTAAATGTTTGGCTGCTTCTTCTTTTTAAAACCTAAAACATTCATTAATAAGCCATCAAATGTATCACAAATTGTAAATATTTTAAAGTCAGCATTATTAATTAATAAAATATAAAACAACAATTTTTATTGGACTTTATTTTACCATTTGTTTATGTAAAAAACAATTCCATACATATATTTAAACTAAGTATAAACATGAATTATTATATGTATATATTCTTTCAGTAAGAATGTTTCTATGCCATATTGTTGATATAAATATTTGTAATTGAATTTATTGGTCACAACTTATAAATAATTTAAAAAATATATATTTTTAAAGTATTTTACTTCTTTATTTTACTATTTGTTTATGTAAAGAAAAAGATATTTTTAACCCATAATTTTTTTAATTAAAATAAATAATTAATTCTATGTATATATTCTTTTAAGTATTATATTCATATGCAATATTGTTGTTGAAATATGTGTATTTTTTTATTTAATGTGTTACACACAACTTCCTTTCAACCTGGTCTTTACTATATTAATAAATTAGTTTAATAAATTATTATTTCACACTTTTGGTGAGTTTGAATGATCCTAAACCAACAAAAGGTAAAAGGTTTTATACAAATAAAAGTGTTTGCTTCACAAACTAATATAGAATCATTCTAATGTCATTACAATGTGTTTCAATAAATGTATTTAATTCATGAAAGCCATAAATTAATTCACACTTATGACTAAAGTCTCTTTTGTCACAGTGCTCCACAGTAAAAGAGATTATAGTATTGTTATTATTATGAAATTATTATTATTATTTGTATTATTATTGAATGATACCAGTTGGAGTCTGACTTCAGGTTCTTGTCTCCAGGCCACCGTCGTGAACCCCAGAGGATCTCGGCCCGTTGAGCAAGGCACCAGGTCTGATAAGTGTGCCACTGAGAAGGAGTGGCCTTTCTGCACGGACGACCAATGGGTGAGCTTCCTTTCATGATCATCACGTTCATTAACTGTCTGAGTAAGTACCTGTTGGGCACGTAGTAATATTACTCTATGATTTATCCTTTCATACCTTAAGGAAAATATATATTTAGAAAATAAATATTGTACTTATTTATTTACCTTTGTCCAATTTATCTTTTTTTACATTTTCACATAATTCTTTTTTTTGTTAATTTCTTTTTGAAAAATATTTTATTTATTCATTTCATTTACATTATGTATATAATAATGTATGTATGAATTATGTATACAAAATGATATTACTAGTAGTAGTATATTACTATATGTGTATATATTTATTAATTGTATTTATTTAATTTATGCCTGAATTATGTATATGAAATAATATTACTAGTAGTAATAATAATAAGTTCATATATTTTGATATCAGACGTTCTGGTTCCTTTGAGAAGTTCTCTGGTTGTTTGTCTTCTTGTCGTCTTTAAACAACGGTCATAACAATAACTGATAACTAATAATGCTAACAACTGATAACTAATAATAACAACTGACGAGGGTCTCCGGGTCCCCTTCAGGGCCCCAAGTGCCCGTCGGGCTGCAGGATCCAGGGCCTGATGGACCTCTACGACCACGGAGCGCAGACCCAGATCGAGAAGATCCGCCAGCTCCTGGAGCAGAACCGGGCCCAGCACCGGTCCACCGACGTGATCTCCAAGGAGACCTACACCCAGCTGGCCGAGAAGCTCAAGCTGGAGTCCGGTCAGTAACAGTCAGTACGTCATTTCCGACGGCCCCTGAACTCATCATTTGCAAAAAAAACAGAATTTTTAAAACTGTGATTTTTTTTTTTTTCTCATTTAAAATCTCACCACAAATAATCTGTTAACTTTAATCAGATTGTGTTAATAACATAACATTCTGAGCTCCTCAGTGAACCTATGACGTCATGATTGAATCATGTGAGACCAACAGTCACATGACAACAAATCAGAGAATCAGAGAGGACGTTAAATAGTTTGAGAAATATAACGGGGAGAGTTGTCTAACATACAACAAAATTGTAAATATAGATTATATTGTTTTACAAAAAAAATGTATGACAAATATTTTTTTTATTTCTTATGTCATATTCTTCTTCATCTGGCCCCATCCAGGTAACGACAACATCTACTACGACCTGGCCCAGAATCTGCGTAAGAGGATCACGGACATGAAGATCCGGATCGACCGTCAGATGGGGATCCTGAGGGCCCTGAAGGACCGGGTCAAGGACCAGGTGGTGGAGATGCAGAGGCTGGAGGTACGGAGGCCCGGCAGGGTCAAACCCAACAGGGTCAACGTCTCAATTATTTTCGTGGAAATAATTCTTTATTTTTATATTTTTTTATGATTTTAATCCCGATGAGAAGACTAGATTAAAACGGGACGCCTTTATTTTAATTACATTTTTTATTTTATTATTTAAACTCTTAAATGTAATACAGACCACTATTTAATTAAATCAAATTATTTTATATTTGTAAAATGTTTATTGCTGCTGCGTCAAGAAAGTAATATAATATTGAATTAAATTAAATGTAGAAACAATTTCCATTAACCATCAATAATGATGAATTAAATATGAAGATGATTTACAATAATTACATATAATCTATAATTTATTTACAGTTTAACGCAATTACACAACATGTATTTCTATGTCATATATAGAGAGTGTGTGTGTGTGTGTATATATATATATATATATATATATATATATATATATATACTTCATATCTTCCCCTCTGGTCAGGTGGACATCGACATTAAGCTGCGCTCCTGCAAAGGTTCGTGTCAAAGTTACACAAAGTACGAAGTGGACCACGAGAGCTACGCGGCCCTGGAGAAACAGGTGAGCACACACACACACACACACACACACACACACACACACACACACAACCTGATATAAAAGCCCAAACCATCTCTTTTGCTGGTTGAGAAGCGCTTCGTCTGGTTTCTCCCAGTTTACGTGCATAGTTTTTATAAATCTTTCCCATGATGCATTGCGCCCCGTCTGCAGATCAACCAGCTGGACTCCCAGTCGTCCCAGACCGCCGAGTCCGTGGGGACGCTGTTCGTGATGAAGAGTCGGGCGATGAAGGAGACCGTGGTGAACACGCTGCACAAGTCCAAGGACCTGGACGGAGCCCAGCACACTGACAACATGTTCCCCGATGTGAGGACACACGACGTAGACTTCTATACAACCAGAGGCGCCCCCTGGTGGTCAGGAGAGAGAATGCAGCTCTAACACATGAAGCAGAGACTTCTATACAACCAGAGGAGTCTCCTCCTCATTACCATAAATGGAATGAATTAGAACAACAACAATTTGCTAAAGTTCTTCTTCTTCTTCTTCTTCTTCTTCTTCTTCTTCTTCTTCTTCTTCTTCTTCTTCTTCTTCTTCTTCTTCAGGTGCAAACTGTTGAGTTCATCCTCGAGCAGGAGGGCTCCATCTCATCACCGGCAACCGTCTCCAAGGTCTCAGGTACTACGTACTCTCACTCCACACCCTCATCGGGCTCCTCCTCCTCCTCCTCCTCCTCCTCCTCCTCCTCCTCCTCCTCATCTAAATCCATCACCGAGTTCGGGGGCGATATCTTCGGCGGCGGCGGCGGCGGCGGCGGCGGCGGCGGCGGCCCCAGCCAGCCCGCCACAGGAAGTCACACGACCACCAGAACCAGCGGCTGCTCCCGGAGCATCAGGAAGACCATCGTCCACACCAAGGACGGGCCGGTGGAGAAGACGGAGGAGGTGATCGAGGGAGGACCGGAGTGCCGGAGCATGACGGACTTCACCAAGGGAGGGATGGGCACCTTCTTCCCCGGCTTCACGTCGTCATCGTCTTCCTCCTCGTCTTCGTCTCTGACCAAGGCGGTCCACTCCGGCAGCACCAAGGGGTTCGACCTGAGCGATCCGTTCGGCGACGACTTCGGCCTCTTCAAGACGGGCGTCGTGGAGGACGACCTCCCCGACTTCCACGCCCGGAGCGTGAAGAGCTCGCGCACCGAGCGCCACGCCGATTATGTAGGAAAAGGTACCGAGTGACGGAAGCACTCAGCCGGCGGCGAGCGTTAGCTTCGGCTAGCTCGCCTCGCGTACCCAAAAAAAAAAAAACATGAAGTGGACTCGGTGCTCTTTGTTGATTGTAGCTCAAATATTTAGATTTGTGAATATTTCAGGGCGTCATTGAGTAGAAAAAAGACGATTAAGAAAAAAGACGCTGAAGAGCGTTAGCGCTGCGTTATCCGAGTTATTCTGTTTCTCGCGAGTCGAACACGAAACAAACAGAATCAGCGGCGATTAAATTCCAATAAATGGATAAAAAGAGAAAACATCACAATGACAATCCGATTTGTAAAAACGTCTTTGTGTTAAAACGTGAAAATCTTGTTAGCTAGCTAAAGTTAAAGTTAGCACACGTTAGCATAGCCACACATTAGAGTAGCCACACCCAGTTGATTAGAGATTGATGTCGAAACCCCCCAAACAGAATCATACTCGCACCGAGCTACTTTAGCCGTTAGCGTTTTTCACGCTGCATTAGCATTCAAGCTAGCCGCTCCAAGCTAACCCGCGTGTGCCCCCCCCCCACCTCCCCCCTCTGTCCGCAGATTGCGTGGAGGCCCACCAGAACCACCTGAAAGGGGAAGCCAACGGCCTGTTTAAGATCAGACCGGGCGGCGCGGACCCCGCTCAGGTGGTGCAGGTGTACTGCAGGCAGGAGGGGCTAATGGGGGGGTGGCTGCTAGTGCAGCAGAGGGGCGGCGGCGGCGGCGCGCTCGGCTTCAACCGCTCCTGGGCCGAGTACCGCGGCGGCTTCGGCTCGGTGGACGCCGCCGGCGAGGGGGAGTTCTGGCTCGGCAACCAGAACCTCCACCTGTTGACCAATCGGGGCGGCGAGAGCATCCTGAAGGTGGAGCTGGAGGATTGGGAAGGGGGCGTGGCCTTAGCCGAGTACGCCGTCGCGGTCGGCCCGGAGGACGAGGGGTACCCGCTGAGCGTATCCGCGTACACCGGCGACGCCGGCAACGCCCTGGCGGCCCACGCCGGCACGAGGTTCAGCACCTTCGACAGGGACGGCGCCGCGGGGGGGGGCGGCTGCGCGGCGCGGGGCGGCGGCGGCTGGTGGCACCGCCCCGGCTGCCAGTCGGCCAACCTCAACGGCGTCTACCGCGGGGGGGCGGGCGGGGGCGAGGGGAGCGGCGTCGCCTGGCCGACGTACAAACCGGCCGGCTACAGCCTGAAGGCCGCGCGCATGTTCATCCGGCCCGCCGCCTTCTAGCCGGGGGCGGGGCGCGGGGGGCGGGGCTTATGGGTCTGGACCCCAAAACAACCAATCATTTCAAAGAGATTTCAAAAGTCAAACAGCGTAGCCTTGTGTGTGTGTCTCTGTGTGTGTGTGTCTCTGTGTGTGTGTGTCTCTGTGTGTGTGTGTGCGTAAATGTTCATCTCACTGAATAAAGATCCCATGTTCACTTCATTTTGTGGTTTCTGTCCTTTCTTGTGTTTTATAAAACATTGTTTATTATATAATATGAGAGTAAAACGTATTTATTATAAAGTGACTAAACCAAAGTTTTAATTCCCCAATTTGAAGCTTTTTTTTTATGCATTAAAAGAATCTGAAAAATACTTTTTATTAAACACTTTCATCTCATATTGTGTAAAACGTAACTTCTGATGACAAATAAATACATTTTAATTTGATGTTTTCAGCTTTTGAAATTGATGAAATCACCCAAATTTGTTATTTTTTATAGAAATGAGGATATCTGTTATTTATTTTCAGAACATTTAAATGATCCTCTGTGGCTGAAATCACAAAATAATTTAAAATCATCACATTTAAATAATCAGCAGCTGGAAGTTGTGTAATGTTTCTCTATAAATGTGCATTTTTAATACTTATTTTGACTTTATATTCATGCATCCAGCAGCTTTTCTCTATATATTTGATCTAAATGCACATTATTAAACACATTTACTCATAAAATCCTCTCAAACTAATTGTTTCTGAAGCAGAGAGTTGTAGTGACTGAGCGCCAACTTTAATAAATAAGTACAATAAATCACTTTAAAACAGATTTCACAGATTTCGTCTTCGGCCCAGATCGTATTTCGCGATGTTTTTGGAACTCGTCCGTCGACCTTCGACCTCGAGCGGCTCGTCTCGGTTCAGGCTGACCTCAGATCTGCTGTTTGTCTGTTTGCAGTGTGTTGGAGGCCGCGGCGGATCAGTCCAGACGGCCGCCGGCCCGCCGGTCACGGCCGCTGTGGGGGGGCGGCGGGCGCTCCGCTGTGTGCCGACCACGACTGGGTGAGCACACACACACACACAGGAAGTACACAGAGTACACAGAGTACACAAACATTCACTTATTGATTTACTAAAAACATGAAGCAACGGAAAGCTGAGAACATAAAGTTCAACGTCGTGGAGTTCAAGAAGTTAATTATTAAACGTTAATATGAGATATAAAAGTTGATAGGATATTTATCATTACACATAAATATATACTAATATATACAAACGAGATATAACTTCTGTGTACTATGTTTACTGAGGGAATGCATCAAGAGATAAGTCACTATACAGACTTCTATACAACCAGAGGAGCCCCCTGGTGGTCAGGAGAGAGAATGCAGCTTCAACACATGAAGTATAGACTTCTATACAACCAGAGGAGTCGCCCCCCGGTGGTCAGGAGAGAGCGTGCAGCTGCTAGTGACCCCTCTGCGTTCCTCTCCTGAAGGTTTCTAAATGCCCCTCCGGCTGCAGACTCCGCGGTTGGATCTCGTGGTCGGCGAGCGAGGCCGACAGGAAGCTGAGGAACGTGTGTGAGGCGGCGAGGACGTTCGAAGACGCGGCCGCGGCGTCGATGGCGGCCGCGGCGCGGCTCTACAACCAGAACCGGAGGGTCCTGGTCAGCAGACACGGTGAGACCCGATCCTCCACGCAGCCCGGCGGACCGAAGCGGCGCCGGCCGACTGACGCGCTGTTCCTCCAGTGTCGGGGCTGAAGCTCGCGGAACGCGCCGAGGTTCTGCAGAAGAACCTCACGGTTCTCCGGAGGAGGACGACGCGGCTGACGGCCCGGCTGGAGGAGCTGAGAGACCACGCCCAGAAACTCATGGAGGACGTGGACCGCACCGCGGTGAGAGAAACCCTACGAGAGGTCACCGCGCCAGTTATACTGCTACTACTACTACTACTACTACTACTGCTGCTACGAGTACTACTACTACTACTACTACTGCTGCTACGAGTACTACTACTACTACTACTACTACTGCTGCTACGAGTACTACTACTACTACTACTACTGCTGCTACGAGTACTACTACTACTACTACTACTGCTGCTACGAGTACTACTACTACTACTTAGGGTCAGGGTTAGGGTTAAGGTCGGGGTTAGGGTTAGGGTTGGGTTAGGGTCAGGGTTAGGGTTAGGGTTGGGGTTAGGGTTAGGGTTGGGGTCAGGGTTAGGGTCAGGGTCAGGGTTAGGGGTTAGGGGTCAGGGTCAGGTTGGGGTAGGTAGGAGTTAGGGTTTAGGTTGGGGTTAGGGTTAGGGTTAGGTTAGGGGTCAGGGTTAGGTTAGGGTTAGGTCAGGGTTAGGGTTAGGGTTAGGGTTAGGTTAGGTTAGGGTCAGGTCAGGGAGTTAGGGTCAGGTGGGGGTTAGGGTTAGGTTAGGTCATGGGGTTAGGGGGTCAGGGTTAGGGTTAGGTTAGGGTTAGGGGTTGGGGTTAGGGTTAGGGGTTAGGGTAGGGGTTAGGGTTAGGTTAGGGTGGGTCAGGTTCAGGAGTTAGGTTAGGTTAGGATTAGGGTTAGGGTTAGGTTCAGGTCGGGGTTGGGGTTAGGTTAGGGTTGAGGTCAGGGTCGGGGTTAGGGTTAGGGTTGGGGTCAGGGTCGGGGTGAGGGTTGGGGTTGGGGATGGGGTTCGGGTTAGGGTTGGGGTTAGGGTTAGGTTAGGGTCAGGTTGGTCGGAGTTAGGGTTAGGGTTAGGGTTGGATTAGGGTTAGGGTTAGGGTGGGGGTCGGGGTTGGGGTTAGGGTTAGGGTTGAGGTCAGGGTCGGGGTTAGGGTTAGGTTAGGGGTAGGTCAGGTTTAGGTTGGGGTTGGGGTTAGGGTTAGGTTAGGATGGGGTCGGGTTAGGTTAGGTCGGGGTCAGGGTCGGAGTTAGGGTTAGGGTTAGGGTTGGGGTTAGGTTAGGTTAGGTTAGGGGTTAGGGTTAGGTCAGGTTAGGGTCGGGTTAGGGTTGGGGTCAGGGTCAGTAGGGTTGGGCTTAGGGTTAGGGTTGGGGTTAGGGTTAGAGTCAGAGTCAGGGTTAGGGTCGGGGTTAGGGTTAGGGTTGAGATGGGGGTTGGGGTCGGGGTTAGGGTTAGGGTTAGGGTTGGGGTTAGGGTTAGGGTTAGGGTTAGGGTTAGGGTTAGGGTCGGGGTTAGGGTTAGGGTTGGATTAGGGTTAGGGTTAGGGTTGGGGTCGGGGTTGGGGTTAGGGTTAGGGTTGAGGTCAGGGTCGGGGTTAGGGTTAGGGTTGGGGTCAGGGTTAGGGTTAGGGTTAGGGATGGGGTTAGGGTCGGGGTTAGGGTTAGGGTTGGGTCAGGTCAGGTTAGGGTTAGGGTTAGGGTCAGGGTTAGGGTCAGGGTTAGGGTTAGGGTTAGGTTGTCAGGGTTAGGGTCAGGTCAGGGTTAGGGTTAGGGTTAGGGTCAGGGTTAGGGTCAGGGTTGGGGTTAGGGTTAGGGTCAGGGTTAGGGTTAGGGTTAGGGTTAGGGTCAGGGTTAGGGTTAGGGTTGGGGTTAGGGTCAGGGTTAGGGTCAGGGTTGGGGTTAGGGTTAGGGTTGGGGTTAGGGTTAGGGTTAGGGTTAGGGTTAGGGTCAGGGTTAGGGTTAGGGTCAGGGTTAGGGTCAGGGTTGGGGTTAGGGTTAGGGTTAGGGTCAGGGTTAGGGTTAGGGTCAGGGTTAGGGTCTGGGTTGGGGTTAGGGTCAGGGTTAGGGTCTGGGTTGGGTTAGGGTTAGGGTTAGGGTTAGGGTTAGGGTCAGGGTTAGGGTTAGGGTCAGGGTTAGGGTTAGGGTTGGGGTTAGGGTTGGGGTCAGGGTTGGGGGTATGTTATGAGAATTCACAGCTAGAAAGTAGCAGATGTTTTGTCTGTTTCAGTCTTACAACAACGAATCTTGTAGAAAACGGACAACACGGCTCATCAAAAATACATTTTTATTGACAGTAAAGTAACAACACAAGTGATCCAAACGATACTTTTTATGCTTCATCACTTTCAACACATAACACATTTTCTGAATTTCCTCTTGGCTGTTGATGACGATCAATATCGCTCATTTTGAAAATGAGGTCAGAGGGCGATAGGATCCTTATCAGACCGGCGAGGAGGCGATACTGCATGACGAGACATCAGCCAATCAGAACGCTTTACTGGTGTTGCCATATAATAATTCATCTTTGTTCATGAACATGTAAGCTAGCGGTCTGATAAGTATACACTTATATATACATAGGGTTAGTATATAAATACATTTATATATATAACTATATGTGCGTATGCGTCTCCAGCTGGACGTTGCCATGACGATGCAAGCTTGTTCCGGGTCGTGCCGGTCGGTGCTCCCGTTCAGCGTCGGTAATTCTGGAACCGAGGAGGAGGAGGAGGAGTGGGAGGAGCTTAGCCGGAGGAGGAAGGCCGCTCCGCCTCCCGGAGGCGTCCCCAGTGTGAGGCTGCAGCCCGTGGTGGTCGGCCAGGCTCCGCCCCCCGACTACAGGACCATCCCGGCGGTCCGGAGGGAGCTGCTGACCCAGTTCGAAGACATCGAACAGAACCGGGTGGTGTTGGTGGAGGTTCTCCACCCTGAGAGCTGAGGCATATTTATATCAATATATGTGTTTCTATATAATTATATATGCATATATATGTATATAGATATATGTATGTATATATATAAATCTATATACATATATATATATATCATTATATATGTATATATATATGCATATACTGTATATACATATATTATCTCATCTTAAATGCTATTGTCCTTAATTACATTAAATTATCTAAATAATATATGATCTTAAATAAGCTGTTCAATAAAGAGACACATTTAAATATCAATACATGTTTGTTTTATTTGTATTTTCACAGCTTGTTAAATAAAAGTAGTTTTTTGTTGTTCTTAAATAGTTTCTTGGGACACAAACACATCCGTCCTCTGGCTCGACTCATCGATCATCTCCGTCATGTGTTTTATTGTGAAGGTTTTCTCTCACAGTGTAATAACAGGAAGCGAGACAGGAAGTAGGTTTCCTCAATGAGTTTATTGAGTAGTGGAGGACAACGGCTCTAATAAAGACACACTCCAATATCAGAAGAGCTTTGAAGCTTTTCTGGTGTCTTTTATTTTGGCGGGTTCCTGTGCGCCTCAGGCGTAGGGGTTGGGCGCGATGTACGGCCGTATCTTCATGCTCATGGCCTTGAGCGAGTACCAGCTGCCCTTCCAGTTCATCCACACCATGCCGTCGTCCGTGCCGTGCTTGGCCATGTGGCTCGTGTAGGCTCCGCCCACGTAGTACCGGCCGTTGGGATTGGCCGAGTGGCAGCGGTTGTACCACCAGCCGCCGCCGTCCTCGCGGGCGCACTGCTTGGAGGGATCCCCAGGGGTCCTGGCGCAGGGAGGGGGAGGGGGAGGGTTAGGGTGAGGGTGAGGGTGAGGGTGAGGGTGAGGGTCAGGGTGAGGGTCAGTGTCAGGCTTAGGGTTAGGTCAGAGGCAAGGCGCCGCCAAGGGGCGGAGCTTCAGCTGAGCGCGCAGCGAGGCGTTGATGCCGTGATAAACATCTACAGGCTTGTTAGGACTTCTTTACTTTAGTTTCATTCATGTTTTAGAACATGATTATGACTTTTATGATTGTTTTCAGAGTTCTATATCAAGACCTTTAACAGTAAATGTTACTTAAAAAAAATATTTTCCGACATTATTAGTTTTACTTTTTACTTTTTAACGAATTTCTTCAACATGATATATGTATAATAACATTAATTACCTTAAATAGTTGCTAAATAGCCGTTAACTATCTGTAAAATGACAACAAGCCATTAACTAGCAGTTAAATAGCTGTTCATTTACAATAACTAGCCGTTAACTATCCATTAACTAGTCACTAGCTAACCGTAAACTAGCCGTTAACTAGTCTTCAACTGGCCGTTAACTAGCTGTTAACCAGCCTTTAAAAAGCTGTTAACCAACCGCAAAATAGTCGATAACTAGCCGTTAACTAGACTTTAACTAGCCATAAAATGATAACTAGCCATTAACAAGCAGTTGATTAAACGATAAATAGCAATTAATTAGCTGTTACCTCACCTATAAATAGCCGTTAACTATCATTAACTAGCCGCTAACAAGCCGTTAATTAAACGATGACTAGCCGTTAATCAAACGATGACTAGCGTCTGCGCGGCTCACCAGTTGTCGTTGTCGCGGTCGTAGGTGCTGAACATCATGCCGTTGTGGATGGTCATGGTGCGGTTCTCCCCGAACAGCTCTGTGGAGCCCTCCAGGAGGCCGTTGCCGGCGTTGCCGGAGTAACCGTTGACCGCCAGCTGGTAGTTGGCCGAGTCGGCCATGACGGTGAACTGGCGGTACTGGGCGTAGACCTGCGGGAGAGGAGCGCCGTCAGCCAGGTGAAGAACCCGACTGCCCCTGACCCTCAGTGAGCGGCGTGCCGGGCCTCACCTTGGCCCCGCTCCAGTCCTCCATCTCCAGCAGCACCTCGGTGGGGCCCATCTTGGTCAGCTGACTTATGCGCTCGTTGCCCAGCCATTGCTCCCCTGTCACATGACCAGCAGAGAGGAACGCCGTCAAGCGCCCGCTACATCGCACGCAGCTAACGTGTACTATGATGTCAAGTACTACAATATATGTAAATACAGTGAAGTAGTGGTATGAAACCGTCCCGTGAAGTACAAGTACCTCGTGGCTGTACAGTGCCCTCTAGTGGCGAGCGTTAGAAGTCTTACCCGCCGTCTCGCAGTGGCCTTTGCCCACGTCGTAGGCCGTGTTGCCGAAGCCGCGCCGGTACTCGTCCCAGCGCCGGCCGAAGTCCACGCTGCCGTCCAGCCGGTTCTGGACCATGACCCAGCCTAAAGGGGGGCGGAGTAGACCAGGTTTGAATGAGGGGATGGGACCGGACCGGGTCCAGGGGGTCTCGCCGGCCTCTCACCTCCGTTCTGCGTGGTCTGGTCACAGAAGACCTTGTAGGGGGGGAAGAAGGCGTCGGGCTGGATGAGGTACATCTGGGAGTCCTTGCCCCCGCGGCGGTAGATGTCCTCACACTCCTTCCCTGGTGGTCAGGAGAGAGAATGCAGCTTCAACACATGAACATAGACTTCTATACAACCAGAGGAGTCGCCCCCTCGGGGGTCAGCACCCTTACCGGACACCACCGGTATGGGGCATGTGGTCTTGCAGGGCTCCTTGCACTCCTCCCTCTGGCCCTGGATGGCCTTCTCCAGCTTCTGGATCTTCAGCCTGATCCGGTCCAGAACCCCCTGCAGGCCACAGCAGGCAGCACATTGGTGTTGGTGGTCTGTAAACTCTGGATTGGTATCTTGTCCTGCTCTACCAGCTCCTGGTCTACCAGCTCCTGGTCTACCAGCTCCTGCTCTACCAGCTCCTGGTCTACCAGCTCCTGGTCTACTAGCTCCTGGTCTACTAGCTCCTGCTCTACCAGCTCCTGGTCTACTAGCTCCTGGTCTACTAACTCCTGCTCTACCAGCTCCTGGTCTACTAACTCCTGGTCTACTAGCTCCTGGTCTACTAGCTCCTGGTCTACTAACTCCTGCTCTACCAGCTCCTGGTCTACCAGCTCCTGGTCTACTAGCTCCTGGTCTACCAGCTCCTGGTCTACCGGCTCCTGGTCTACTAGCTCCTGGTCTACCAGCTCCTGGTCTACTAGCTCCTGGTCTACCAGCTCCTGGTCTACTAGCTCCTGGTCTACCGGCTCCTGGTCTACCAGCTCCTGGTCTACTAGCTCCTGGTCTACCGGCTCCTGGTCTACCGGCTCCTGGTCTTCCAGTACCTGAAGCACTCTGATGTTGGAGGGGAAGACGTTGTCCACCGTCTGCTTGATGTAGACGTGCTGGTCCTCCACGCTGTCGGTGTACTGACCCACCACCCGGTTGTTATCTGGGAGGAGGAGGAGGAGGAGGAGGAGGAGGAGGAGGAGGAGGAGGAGGAGGAGCAAACACCTCTGTATTAATAACAGAAGAGGAGGTGCTTTTGTTCTGTATAATAAGCGTTTGACAGATCTACAGTTTTAAAAGTCTTGAACTAAATGGAGTGAAAAGCGTCCTGAAGACTTATTGTTTCTGATAAAGTTCTGATTGTAGTTTTCATAAAGTTCTGATTGTAGTTTTCATAAAGTTCTGATTGTAGTTTTCATAAAGTTCTGATTGTAGTTTTCATAAAGTTCTGATTGTAGTTTTCATAAAGTTCTGCTCACCGTCAAAGACCCGCTGCCGCTCCCTCAGAGAGGAGGAGATGCTGTTGACGTAGTTGTAGATGTTGTTGGAGGAGCGAGTCAAGTCATCCACCTGGGGCTTCAGCGCATTGATGCTCTGTGGACACATATTTAAATATTTATATACATTTATATATTTACATACATATATATTTATATACATATGTATTTGTATATATATATACACATATATTTATATACATTTATATTTATATACATATATATTTTTATATTTATATACATATATATTTGTATATTTATATACACATATATTTATATAAATGTATGTTTATATACATATATATGTATATACATATATATTTAAATACATATATAAATTTAATTATATATATATATATATATATTTGTATATTTATATACACATATATTTATTTATTTATATACATTTATATACATTTATATTTATATACTTATATATTTGTATATTTATATACCCATATATATACATTAATATTTATATATTTATAAACATATATATTTATAGATTTCTATACACATATATATATATATATATATATATATATATATATATATTTATATGTATAGATTTGTATATTTATATACATATATATTTGTATATTTATATATTTATATGTATTTATAGATTTATATATTCATATACATATACATTTGTATATTTATATACAAATCTATTTATAGAAATGTATGTTCATCTGTATCCAGTATTAATGTCTCACCGTCTTGACGTTTCTCTCCTGCTTCTGTATCATCGTCTTCAGCTCGCAGCCCGTGGGACACAGAACACCCTGGAGAACCGAGAGAGAACCGAGAGAACCATGAGAACCGGGAGAACCGAGAGAGAGCCGAGAGAACCATGGGAACCGAGAGAGAACCGAGAGAACCGGGAGAGAGCCCAGAGAACCAGGAGAACCGGGAGAACCGAGAGAGAACCGAGAGAACCGGGAGAGAGCCGAGAGAACCATGAGAACCGGGAGAACCGAGAGAGAACCGAGAGAACCATGAGAACCGGGAGAACCGAGAGAACCGTGAGAGAGCCAGGCTTCCACAGTAAACTGAGTGGAGTCAGGGGGCGGGGCTTCCACAGTAAACCGAGTGGAGTCAGGGGGCGGGGCTTCCACAGTAAACCGAGTGGAGTCAGGGGGCGGGGCTTCCACAGTAAACCGAGTGGAGTCAGGGGGCGGGGCTTCCACAGTAAACCGAGTGGAGTCAGGGGGCGGGGCTTCCACAGTAAACCGAGTGGAGTCAGGGGGCGGGGCTTCCACAGTAAACCGAGTGGAGTCAGGGGGCGGGGCTTCCACAGTAAACCGAGTGGAGTCAGGGGGCGGGGCTTCCACAGTAAACTGAGTGGAGTCAGGGGGCGGGGCTTCCACAGTAAACTGAGTGGAGTCAGGGGGCGGGGCTTCCACAGTAAACCGAGTGGAGTCAGGGGGCGGGGCTTCCTACCATCTCCTCGGCGGCGTGCGTGCATCCTCCTTCGTCCGGCTGCTTGACCTTCTCCTGCAGCTGCCCGCCGACCGGGGCCGGAGTGGGCCGCCCGCGGTACCTGGGGGGGGGGGTTATAGATGTGTACACTTCTATAGAAACATGCTGTCATCGCCAGGTGTCTGTTGTTGTTGTTGTACCTGCCGCCGCCACTGATGGGGGGAGGGATATAGCGCTGACGAGTGTAGGTGTCTCCGCCCCTCGTTGTCGGGCGGTGACCACGAGCGCCGACACCCGTCGCTTTCTCCTGAGGGGACACGGGACACGGGATTCATATTTATATATATATATATATATATATATATATATATATATATATATATATATATATATAAAAATATATATATGATCCAGGAGTGAACAGCAGCACCTTGAACTCACCGTCTGGTTCTTTGCAGACGACCCCTTTTTGTCCTGAGAAGGAGAAACACACGTGTCACATGTTGTATGTTACACATGTTGTATGTTGCACATGTTGTATGTTACACATGTTGTATGTTGCACATGTTGTATGTTGCACATGTTGTATGTTACACATGTTGTATGTTGCACATGTTGTATGTTACACATGTTGTATGTTGCACATGTTGTATGTTACACATGTTGTATGTTGCACATGTTGTATGTTACACATGTTGTATGTTACACATGTTGTATGTTGCACATGTTGTATGTTACACATGTTGTATGTTGCACATGTTGTATGTTAC
>CM070111.1:382500-490000 GCA_036178185.1 Liparis tanakae | reverse complement strand
GCGTCGGCTTCCCACGCCACTCCTCCTCCTCCTCCTCCTCCTCCTCCTCCTCCTCCTCCTCCTCCTCCTCCTCCTCCTCCTCAGGATGCTATCTCGCCGGTTCGGGTTTCCTGGTTCCTCCTTTCAGCCTCTCTGTCTCTCGGTGCTCCTCATTGTCTCAGATCTGGGTTGCAGACGGGTCGTTGTTGTTGTTGTTGTTGTTGTCGTCTGGTTCTGCCGGTCACACCTCAGACCCGACGAGCCACCGGATCTCCGCCCGGTAACCGGAGCCGGCGGCCCGGACAGCTTCCTCCACAAGGAGAGGACAAAGAGACGCTGAGCGGCTCTGGGCCGAGGACAAGAGGCGTTCTGGCGTTCTGGTTCAGGTCCAAGAGGAGGCGTCCGGGTCGGACCCGGGACATGAAACCCAAGACCCCTGAGAGTCAGGAGGGGCCTCAAAGGGGTCTGAGGTCACTGCAGTGTTTACAGGGGAGGATCCAGAGGAACACAAAGACTCAGAAGAGACTTGAGGCCTTCAACTCAACTCCAGCTTTCTGCTGGAGCTCCAGCGCCGCCGGCTGGCCAGTTTAGTGTACTGCAGCGCTATGCAAACATAAACATACAGGTGAGGACCCTCAATGCATAGCTCCCCCCAGTGTGACCCCAGTGTGACCCCAGTGTGACCCCAGTGTGACCCCAGTGTGACCCCAGTGTGACATGGGGCTTCGTGGTGTAGTTAACCTCCCTGCCTGAGGGGGCGCTGTGTTGTCTGTTCTTCCAGGGGACTGGAGGCTCTTCAGGAGGAACCTGCGTTGCGGGCGGCGCCTCGTGGGTCAGTTAGCGGGGCGGCCATCTTGTTCAGCCCCGTGTTCGCCTGTTCTCTAGCCAGGTGGGACACCTGTCCTGTCTCTGTCCCGTGGTGCTCGAGGGACGGCAGGTGACTGGTCTTGTTTGTTGTTCTTCAGCCTGAAGAATGGACGACACTGTTCACCAATAAAAACCTTTTGTTGACAAATGTTGATAAATTCACATTTTAATGAAAATATATATATATTTAATATAAAAATACGATTTTTTTTTTTTTTTACAAATTACAAATTACAAATATAGTATGAAAAAAAAGAAAATAGGATTAAATTAAAAGCGATTGAATAAAATATATGATAGTGTAATGTCATCTTAAGATGCATGCAGTGATATTTGAGTGCAGAGCAGCAGAGCGTGTAAACGCCTCACCAACGGCCTGCTGCTCGGGCGGGAAGGTCGCCGAAGGCGTCGCAGCGCGGCCTACGGCGACCTTTGTACGGCGACCTTTGTACGGCGACCTTTGTGTCGCACGGCGAGCTGCAGGAGAGCTTCACGGCGCCGCCGAGCCGGACTGCTGCCGTGCTTTAAAACATTTTAACGTGTTAGCGTCTGTTCGTCTGTTTGCTAGCTAGCTTTCTCAAAAGCTATAAAGCGTACGGACCATAGTGAAGTGAAAGTTAGACGCAAGAGATTTACAGGTTCACTCGATCAAAAGTCCTCGTCCGAGTTAAAGTTAGAGATGAAGAGCATCACCCACAGACCGACGTGCAGATGACCAGATGAGAGGAAGAGGAGGAGGACAGCGTGATCCACCTCCATCACATGCTTCTGGTTTCTTCCCCCCTTTGGAGATTTGAAGGCTTTGTTTCAATAACATATAACACAGATTACATTGTCTGCCTTTTAGGAATACATTCTTTTAAATAATAAAATCTTTCAAAACTTGTAATATATTTCATATCTTTAACTGTAAATGTACACCTTAACAAACATCCTTTTATAATGATATAAATCAATTGAAAGTTCAAGTAGGCCTTAAACTTGCATTAGAAGTCCAGAAGATGTACTGCGGCTTCATTTGCTGGTAATGTGGTGAGATGGCCGCTAGGGGGCGCCTAGCGGACGTGGAAGTGAGACACAGGAACAGCCTTCAGAGCCGTTAGTTTACCTTAGGGTGGTTGGGAACAACAAGAACAACGAAGAACGACAGGAAACAGATTCCATGGAGTGATGTTTAATAAAACGGAAACAGAAAATACATCCGGAGGCTGAAAGTCACCCGAGAACACATAATGACAACAATCCAATTCTACCAAACAAACCACATGAAAACAACAGCAGTCCGCTGAAATACAACACTCGTAAAATATATATATATTTTTTTTTTATGCAACGTAGCGTGAATATGTGCGTGAACTAAGAAGAGGAAGAAAAACATGATGTCATACAAAATTGCCCCACCAGACATTTCAGGCTAAAATCGCCACCGATTGGTTTTTATAACATAAGTCCAGCCAAGCGGCTCCTGGCTGAGACGGCACCAGCCTCACGACCCGGGCAAGAACCCTGTGGACTGCACTGCTCACTGGAGTGTGTTGCAACAAGATAAAGGAAATGTCACTTAAATGGGAATGTGTGTTCCTGACACCTGGAGCCTGTGAATGCTTCATGGTCTCTGTTGTTGGAGTCCGAGTCACATGACAGGAAACAGACTCTAACAGACTAACAGACTCTAACAGACTAACAGACTCTAACAGACTCTAACAGACTAACAGACTAACAGACTCTAACAGACTAACAGACTCTAACAGACTCTAACAGACTAACAGACTCTAACAGACTAACAGACTCTAACAGACTAACAGACTCTAACAGACTAACAGACTCAAACGGGGGAAGCCGCCTCTTCCGTTGGCTCGTCTTTGAGAGTCGGGCTTTCTGTGTCTATTGCCTCGAGTATTTCCTGTAAGTCTGAGTTTCCCTCTGCTGCCTGCTTAACTCTCTGCAACATATCTTCCTCTCCGTGTTCCTTCAGCCATCTCACAAAGTGTTTAAATATGGTCAGCAGAGGTTGGGCGAACTCTAACACACTCTTTGTGTCTGTCGGGAACCCATAGACATGTCCTGCGGTGTGCAAACCAAACACTCGACAACGAGCGTCAAACACCGGGGAGCCAGAAGCTCCGTGGTACATGAACGTGTCGTACGTCACCACGTTGTCCGCTCGCTTCCCGCCCATCATTACGTTTTTAATGCCTTGCTCTTCTAAAAGGCGATTGATTGACACAACAGTGAAAAGAGTGTCTGTGTATGGGCGTAGATGATCATGGACAGCCTGCTGCCGCTGCTCCTTCTCAATGATACATGTTGGATCCATTTGTTTCACACGTCCTTCCGGGTGACCAACAATGCAGGCTTCCCCGTCCGACGGGATTGAACCAAAGACCTTCAGGAGACCTCGATCTGCCGAGTTGGCGTTGGGCCCTCAGGATTAAAGGTTTTCAGGCCCTCGGGATCGATCTCAAGTATGGCATAGTCAAGCTCATCCGGGTCGTAGCGACACAACCTTACATTCACTGGATAGCAGATGTACTCTGTGTGCGGCTCAGGATGCTCATAGTTAAATAGAGCATACGCCTCTGTACCGCTCTTCAGCCTTCCTTCTTCCACACAACCTCTGAAAAGGTGTGCGTTAGTCAGGATGAAGTTGTCAAACAGCACGAAACCCGTTCCCTCACAATAATCTTTAATAACCACTTTGCAAACCGATTCTCCGAGTTTAAAGAGCTTCCTGACTCTGTGCACTTCACTGAAGGACTTCTGGATCTTCACAAAGTCTTTCTTCTTCAGCTCCAGTGCTTTCCGATAAGAGTCACCGGGGAATCTACTCTCCATCAGCTCTCTCAGATCTGGGAACTGACGACGCAGCGTTTGATAAACCTCTTCTCTGTTGTCTCTGTTGGCCGTTGCTTCTTTGACGCTGGCTGCTCTCTGCCTCAGCACCAACAGCAGAGCTGTTGTGTCACTGATACTCTCTGATGCACTAACACTAGCGTCACTCTCGTCCCTCTGCTGTGAATCTGATGCCCCCGGGGTTTGGACCCTTTTGCCTGTTGGAAGACATATCTTGAACTTTTTTCCATTTAGCAAGTCAACTATTCCAGAGCATTCTGTGAGACGTTGTGGATTCTTATTGTCAGACAGATTGAAGTTGTCGAGTGAATCAATGAAGCGACCGTCTCGTTGCAGAGCGACTTTCACGGTCGTCCCCTTCCTCCCATAGACACACAGGTACTTGAACTTTTTGAGAGCGCTGTTTAAGAAAAGCGTCTTTGTTCTGGTGTTTTCCCCCCCGACTGTATCAATGTAGAAGACAGAACACTCGTCCCTTGACCCCATTGTGTTTAGTTGGTGTTGAGCCGCTGTAACCGGTTCTGTTCCATGTGTTATGAGGAGAGATTCTCCTTCCCTGATACAACAACAAGGGAAATGTGTCGCAATAATATTCTCCTTATCCTCTTTACCCAGCTGGATCACAATGTTTTCATCTTTAACTTTGAGCTCCTGGTATGTTGGACTTGATTGCAGCGCCCTCAGCACGGAGCCCGGCTGATCACAGGTAATGCTGTATAAATGGTCGTCATCAGGGAATTTCACCGTGAATTGATGTAAATGTTCGCTCTGCAGGTGAGAAAATAAATACAAGTGAGATCACCTTACTGATGAAATACAAACGCAGACTTGTGCATGGCAGTGGCCTCACCGTGGCGTCGCCGCCAGGCTCCTCCTTCACCGGAACCGGCTGCAGGAGGAAAAGGGGAATTACAAAGTTACCCTGTTGAGTTTGTTAGAATCCAACGATAATCTAACGTTTTTAAATAAAGAGAAATTTATTTAATTTCGGGGAAGTTTGGGTTGTACTACAAAGAATGGAAAATGAGCTTTTACTTACAGTCTTCTCCACGATGGTGTCGCCGCTTTCCTTTTGCTTTTTTTTAGACATCTTCACCTAAAATGACATGAATATAATTAGTTGTAACTAACATCTTACACCTGCAATATGAATACATTCACTAACTAAACCTAAAGATTTAACTTTAGTTTTACAATGTTGTACTACGCAAACTGTGGAAGAATATGTGTGTCTGTGTGTCTGTGTGTCTGTGTGTCTGTGTGTCTGTGTGTCTGTGTGTCTGTGTGTCTGTGTGTCTGTGTGTCTGTGGGTCTGTGTGTCTGTGGGTCTGTGTGTCTGTGTGTCTGTGTGTCTGTGGGTCTGTGTGTCTGTGGGTCTGTGGGTGGGGTGTGTCTGTGGGTCTGTGGGTGGGGTGTGTCTGTGGGTCTGTGGGTGGGGTGTGTCTGTGTGTCTGTGTGTCTGTGTGTCTGTGTGTCTGTGTGTCTGTGTGTCTGTGGGTCTGTGGGTCTGTGGGTCTGTGTGTCTGTGGGTCTGTGGGTGGGGTGTGTCTGTGGGTCTGTGTGTCTGTGTGGGGTGTGTCTGTGTGTCTGTGTGTCTGTGGGTGGGGTGTGTCTGTGGGTCTGTGTGTCTGTGTGTCTGTGTGTCTGTGTGTCTGTGTGTCTGTGTGTCTGTGGGTCTGTGGGTGGGGTGTGTCTGTGGGTCTGTGT
Source organism: Liparis tanakae (assembly GCA_036178185.1). NCBI lineage: Eukaryota > Metazoa > Chordata > Actinopteri > Perciformes > Liparidae > Liparis > Liparis tanakae. The sequence continues at coordinate 484,594 of CM070111.1, read as the reverse complement.
GTCTGTGTGTCTGTGTGTCTGTGTGTCTGTGGGTCTGTGGGTCTGTGTGTCTGTGTGTCTGTGGGTGGGGTGTGTCTGTGTGTCTGTGGGTCTGTGGGTGGGGTGTGTCTGTGTGTCTGTGGGTCTGTGGGTGGGGTGTGTCTGTGGGTCTGTGGGTGGGGTGTGTCTGTGTGTCTGTGTGTCTGTGTGTCTGTGTGTCTGTGTGTCTGTGTGTCTGTGTGTCTGTGGGTCTGTGTGTCTGTGTGTCTGTGGGTCTGTGTGTCTGTGGGTCTGTGGGTGGGGTGTGTCTGTGGGTCTGTGGGTGGGGTGTGTCTGTGGGTCTGTGGGTGGGGTGTGTGCTCTGCTCAGTCATGTAGAAGAAGTCCATCAAGGACAATGATGTCATGACTTGACACATGAGGACAATGATGTCATGACTTGACACATGAGGACAATGATGTCATGACTTGACACATGAGGACAATGATGTCATGACTTGACACATGAGGACAATGATGTCATGACTTGACACATGAGGACAATGATGTCATGACTTGACACATGAGGACAATGATGTCATGACTTGACACATGAGGACAATGATGTCATGACGCTGTGACAGATGAAACTGCTCATGGGAATGTGCCCAAGCCGGGACGGGCATCACGCAGGAGACATGTGGGCGGACTGGTTCGTGCCACACCTTTAGTACGAAGGCCACTGGGCCAGAAATAGAAAAAGGAAAGTCAGAATGATGAGAAAACTGACTTAGTTCTCTGTAAAGAACACGATCAACTCTATCACACGTCCTCAACAGGAAGGAGAATAACGCCTGAAATGGTTTGTAATGCTGGACCACGAGGCTGTGATAAACCAGGAAGTGGTCAACAGACTAAAAGGAAGTGTAACTGTGTCTTCTTCTAATCTACTGGGCATTTTATATATATATATATATATATATATATATATATATATATATATATATATATATATATATACAGTATAAAACAAAAAACTTGCGTTATACAGTTTACAATGTAGTACCATGCTATCGCTGCTCACCTGTCTATCCGTTTATTAGCAATGGAGGATCACACACACACACACACAGCCACTACTTATACATATATAATATGTATAAAATCTCTAATAAGTTCATGAAAAATACCGGACGGACAGATAGTCCAGGTCCTGGGGAAGATTTGTATGCGCTTCATTTAGCGGAGAATATCTCAACTGTTATAGACTAATATGACCCCACTGAACAACATGGGATGTGTGCCAAAATCTCTATCCGGGACGAAAGTCCTCAAAATGACCACTTTAAGTGAAACTATTTTCACACTACAGGTGAATGAGACTTTTTTTTCCTTTATAGATATCCTCATAAACTTCTACCAGATTAATCTTCATATAAATAGAAATACTTTTTGTATTACACTTTGTCTAAAAAATAATATTAAAATATGCAAATTAGACAATATCTCATTAAATATGCGTAGATATAAACTCTTGAAGCTACCGTTTTTTTTAGGTGATCACAATGTTTACAGTGTAAGAATTCTGGTTTGATATTTCTAATTGCGTCTGTAGATGTCCAGGGTGGAGGGGGTATAAATACAATTGTATACAAACACAGGACTTTTTTTAAAGAAAGAAAACAAACATTTTATTGATATACAGACATTTTATTTCCAACCTTGCTATTATCACTGGAACGTTAACTTAAAGTGAAAAATACAAAGCAGCTGGTTTATTCCCTGTGTTGTAACACATCAGGTCCAGGTACTGGTGGAATCCAGGTATAGGGATGATGATGAAAGCTCATTCAGTGATAGGATTTTTACAACTATTGCCTCCCTTGCATTTGCAGTACTTGCAACAACGGATACCAGCTACCCGACAGGGACATCCATTCTTGTGTGCACACTTGCCACATGAGCAAGGATCTGGCAACCCTTCAGGTTTTGAGATTACTATCTCAGGGACTAATAAACTGCCCTTTCTTACAAAACCATAAGCATCTGCATTTAAGATGGAGGTGGCGTCTGTAAATGGTGCTTGGATCCAAAGCTGCTGTTGACAATAGGCTCGTCGTATATGTTTTCTTGCATTAGTTGAGGTGCAAGCGGTCCTCTCAAAGTCGATCTTAAGGACATTACTATCGAACGCAGCAATGCGCAGGTCGTCAAATGTCTCCATGTCTCTTGATGGTTTGAGACATTTGACCAAGAATGTCTCCGCCATTTGTATTGCACTCTCTGTTAGCTGTGGACAGTTGAAATTGAGAATCAGAGAAGAGTTGTCTGTTTTGTGGACAGTGTTCAGAGCTGCAAGTTTTGTTGAAATTTTGCTGGTTGTATCACACCCAGTCAGCGCATGTAGTGCTGGGAGGCACTGTGTGAGCTCATCTCCCAGCGCTTTGCAGATATCATGAAGTGGTAATATTGATCTTTTCACTCCTGAGTTGCGGATAAGCCAGAGCTCTTGGAGGCCAAGACTTCTCCAATTGACTGTTATGTGGTATAATAGGCACACAAAGACATCTGTGTCACCCGATGACAGTGTCAGTGATGTAGATCCTGTACGGTGACTTAAAATGTCCTGTACATGGAACATCATCCTGTCATCAGCTTCCTCGTGTGTGCAGTTGAGCCGAGGGAATGGAGTAGAACTCGCCGCTGACACAATCCATGCCTGTGGTGATATACCAAGGTATACTGGTTTGGTGCCTTTGTAATTGGTGGTCAGCCACTCAACATAGAATGCCTGAAAAGCAGTTTTGCTGATGGAAGATGACCAAAAGTTCTCTAATACCACTGGAACATTTTGGTTTGGTGATATCACATCAAGGACAACCATGTTTTTTGATGTTCCTCTTCTCTCCCTCTCTCCATGTTTGATGCTGTCCTCTCGGTAAGTGTCGAAAACTATATGGATTTCATCACAGTTGCCTCCAGCTTTGGTGACCATAAATGTCAAAGCAATAGCAAAGTCGTTGAATGTCTTGATGGGTGGATCAAGTTTCTTTAAGGAGACCTTTCTCACCAATGCCATGAAGTCGATAATGATGGCGTGTGTTTGCGGGGGGGTAACTGGACCTTTTTTATCTATTTGTGGACACAACTTCAACAGCTCAGTCCCAAGTTGTGATTTGGCACTCTTCCTCAAGTAACCGTCTTTGTCAACCAAGATGAATGCAGAGTTGGTGATCTCATGCTGGAGTAGCTCCTCAACTGTGAACCCCCGGTGACACCCATACTCAATAAACATGAGAGCTTTGATTGTCTCATCTTTGATGTCTGCTTTGGAAGCCAAATTCAAGGCGGTCTTTGGCAAAGTAAACTTGACTTTACTAATAGTCGAGTGTATTGATATCGACTTATTTCTAAGTCGATCATCGATAAATTTAGCACAAGTAGCACTGCCCTCTGTGATACAGCACAACAACTTGTCTACATTTACCTTGGTCACAATTTCTCCAGTGAGAACATTCTTAAGCATTACCTGGTCTCTTAAAGGACTGCATACCTTGTGGAGATATTCCTCTATGTCTTGCACCATCTTTACTATTTTAGTTGTAGTGCTCAGGTTGAAGTCATGATGAAGAGAGAGTTCTCCTCCAACATCATCCCTCATCTCAAGGAGATCAACATACTGGTCTTTTTTATGCTTGATGATTCCCCAAAGAGCTACTGCTTCCTTCTTCCTGGTGACCCCAATTATCCCTCCACTCACTTTGGCAGGCCGGTTGTAACACTGCTCTAGTGCCTGGTCAAATGGCACTCCACTACCCTTTTTGGTGGTGTTCACAACAAATCCACCATTTATGTATGAGTCGTAGAGGAGTGGGAACTTCTCCTTCAGTTGATAGCAGTCCTGCAGGAATAATGGTGTCCATCGACAGTAGTTTGTTCTCCCAAAAAAGAAGAACAGTGAAGTTGCCCTCTCCATTGCACTGAGGTAGAGAATCCAGTCTCCAGAGCGCAGAGAATTGGTCAGATCCCTCAATATTGGGAACAGGTCAGAAACATATGTGCTCCAGTACTTAAAGGACTGGGACTGCAATGCCTGCTCTTTAAGGTAGACTTGAAAGGCTGCATTGATGGTGTCAGAAAGTTCCTTTTTGGTGTTCCATTCTTCATCTGTAGGCTCTTGGGACTTCCAGTTGATCTGCAGTGCCTCCATCTCTGTTTTTCTGTCAGGGTATTTGGAGAGGAATGCTTCCAAGATCATGGATGTGAGGACCTCGTGTATCATTGAATGGGCAGTGCGGGCCCTACCATAGTGAGAACCGGAGATCACGGTCCTAATGACATCAGTACCGTAGCACTCCGTTTCAACTAGAACATCAAATATTCCAGAGGGTTCCAGGTATGTACCAAGACAGGCCAACACAATTTTCTCCATATGAAACCCACCTAGACCAAGGAATATATTGTTAAACTGGTCTGGTTTCATAAGTTGGATTTCCTTGCAATACGGTACACACCTTCGCCGCCCACAAACCACCATAGGCATCTCCCTTCTGTTTCAGCACATCCCAAACTGCAGTTAGCTAGCTACAATGCACACCACATTATATATTAAACTGATACAAATTCATTATAATTATTTAAACACACACAATTACAACTCATATGATAATGACACATTGTAAGTGAACACGCCAACACAGAGAATTAAGAGTAGATTTCCTTACTTTTCTTGATCTCACAAGTCATCTTGCTGCCATGTGCTCTGATATGTGCTCTGCTATGACCTCAGGTCTCTATGGCTGCCAAGTAAACTTTTGTTGAAAAAAAACTTGGAGGTGATGGTGTGATGACGTGATGACATCAATATTTAAAACAGCTAGGAAATGTAAGCTTTTTAAAGTTTAGGTTAATAAATAACTGGCAATTCCTGTATTTTGCTAGTTGTATGTAATAGGTAATAGTTGTAACTTTTTTTAGCCATTTTATTTATATCAAATCAGAATGCTTACACTGTTCTATGACCTTATAATCAGGGTCATTGTGAACATTGTGATCACCCAAAAAAACGGTAGCTTCAAGAGTTTATGTACGCATATATAATGAGATATCGCCTAATTTGCATATTTTAATATAATATTTTAGACAAAGTGTAATACAAAAAGTATTTATATTTATATGAAGATTAATCTGGTAGAAGTTGATAAGGATATCTATAAAGGAAAAAAAAAGTCTCATTCACCTGTAGTGTGAAAATAGTTTCACTTAAAGTGGTCATTTTGAGGACTTTCGTCCCGGATAGAGATTTTGGCACACATCCCATGTTGTTCAGTGGGGTCATATTAGTCTATAACAGTTGAGATATTCTCCGCTAAATGAAGCGCATACAAATCTTCCCCAGGACCTGGACTAAAAGGACCGACTCTGCCTGTGAGCCTTCACTGACGCTCAGGAATGCTCAAAATGTCACAGATTTCTTTGAGGTACATCAACTGAGAAAGGAACACATTGGTTAGGATCAGTCATACAGAGATGGCGTAATGGTCAGCTGTGTACCAAACATTGTATTTGTCACAAGAGTTTCTGTTAAATATGACGATTGAATATAAAAGCAAATATTGCAGTCAGTGGCATACATCACTCTGAATAAAAACTGCTCTATACTTGAGACATTTTGAACTCAGTTGGTCTTTGGCCCGTTGGTCTTTCCCGGTGGCTGCTAAAGGTACTGCAACACCTTCAGCAGGCCTGTGGCGGCAACTCGCCGTGAAGAAGGGTTGGACGCTGGTTCTGTCGGCTTCTTGTTTCCAACCCTGTCTTGCAGCCTCGCATTACACCTCAGGAGTCCATCAGCATGCTGACCCGGTCGGACCACGGGATATCGTTATCACTGAAGAAGCTAACTAGCAACTGTTCTAATTCGAAGGAGGTAACTTTCGTGACTTCCAACAGTTTCCCGCTCTCCGTTGAAGAAGCTGACCGGAGTAGAAAGCACTTTTCTATTCCCATTGGTGGTGCCTTCATCAAGGTTGATGGAACAGGGGGATTTTCTAAGGTCACTGTAGATCCTCTGTGCTAAAGCCAGTCCATGCACCGAGTGGCACTCTGCTGATGTGGGGTCAGCTTCCAGACACTCAGCGCCCCTGGATGTGGAGCCGGCTTCACCATCACAACGGTAGACGGCAGCGGATGTTCTGCAAGAGTTGAGAGTACCATCGGCTATATACAAATAAAAGAAGAGATTAGTTTTCATTGGTAAAACCCTGTTACTGCTTATATTAAAGCGACACTATGTAACTATTCCCCTGTAGCGCCCCCTTCAGGTATTTAACGTCTACTTCAGTGGCGTGATCTTCTGGCTCTCGAGCCATATGTGGCTCTTCCGGCTCGTGACTCACAGCTGACCGATGAGCTGCCGGCAGCGTCTCGTTCAGCCTCTCATGTCTCTCTGTCTCTACGTCTCGTAGCGGAGACAAGAGTCCCCTGAGAGGAGGACTGGACTATGAGACGCTGTCACCATGACAGACAGCAGGCTGAAGTACTTCCTGTTCCTCAACCGGAAGCACCGGCCGGTCCCAACATCTTACATTCAGCAGTTTTCTGGCCACAGACCCCGATGGAGGAGGAGGAGGAGGAGGAGGAGACATCAACATATTAAAAGTCATTGTAGTGGCACCATTTGTTTCAAGCCGTTATTTTAAGGTGGAAAAGTGACATAGTGGAGCTTTAATGGACTTCCACTGTACAGCTGTTAGAAGTGTGGCCTATGTTCTATTTGCAATTAATATGCATCCAAAAAGGCTCATCTACTCTGGCTAAGGTAGCTTAAGAATGAAATAACTGCTGTGGTTCATTTAACTGAAAGCTTCTAGTTCACACCTCTGCATGTGCAACTGAAATGTGCCTGAAGAACACCGGCTGTGGTCTTCAGTCAACGCGTTTTGCCGGTGTACTTGTCTGGCAGTGGGAAGAGGGCAGTTGAGCCCTTTCTGCCATCGTCTATACCGGGCACAGCTCCACCGCAGCCCTCCGGCAAGCTGCGCTGCGTCCTCTTCCTTTAACTCAGTTAAGTCGTTCCTAGCAAACAAGACTTGCCTCTAAACTCGAGTTCATTGCTGATCCAGTATCCGCGGTAACGTCACCATGCAGTGAAAAGAGACGTGACGCGCCCCAAAGATGTTTTATTGAGAAGATCACCCACACCACTTACCCACGGCTCACTCACTCAGGTGCGCTCGCTTGCTGGTTGGCCGATGGGCCAGCCAGGTGACCCCCCACCCAAACAAAAACTCTTCGGATCTCCACGGATGACCTTTTGACTTCAAACCGGTGAATTTCACCATTCACAGAGATAGAGATAGAGATATATCATAGGATAAGAAATACGTCTACTATACATGTGAAGTAGATAAACTCCTTTTCTTTCTATGCGTAGTGTACCGTCACGCTGCCAGTATTAAAGTCTTATTCTGAGGCGTTAGAGATAAACACATTTATACAGACGTGTAGTTTAAAATAATGTGAATGAAGCTTTTGTTTCATATAACGGTAGTCGTTCGACGATGTAAACGGTTCAATAACGACAACGGATCACAGGTTAGAGTTACTCAGATTTATTGAGATCTGTATGATCAGCTGCTCGGCCCCCAGGAGGAGAAACTCCCCGGTGGAGCTCCTGGTTCCAGACCTGCAGGACACAAAAGAACAAGTCAGCTGATGGAGTCAGGTCAAAGGTCACAGGGAGAACAGAGGTCGCTCAGACATCCAAGGAAGGATTGGGCCGTCTTTGGTCGTTAGACCTCTGGAGGAAACTACGAATGGCGGAAGAATCGTCATCACAGCGACTGAGACGGCAGGAAACACGATTATTAAATAAAAACTCACAGGCAGCGATTGGCCGTGTCCGCTTGGGTCCGTTGGTTTGAGCCCATCAGACGTTGACCCTGAAAGAGACAGATTTTGTCAGTAGAAGTTGACCAACAAGACGCGTTCAAAGACCTATTTACTGGTCGCTCAGACATCCAAGGAAGGATTGGGCCGTCTTTGGTCGTTAGACCTCTGGAGGAAACTACGAATGGCGGAAGAATCGTCATCACAGCGAAGAGAGAAGGAAACATGATTATTAAATAAAGACTCACCAGCAGCGATTGGCCATTTCCGGTTGAGTCAGTTGGTTTGAAAACGGTCAGCAAGACGTTGATCCTGAAAGAGACGGAGAGCCAGTGAGTCGATGTTGACCAACAAGATGCGCTCAAAGACCGTTCTACTGGTCGCTCAGACATCCAAGGAAGGATTGGGCCGTCTTTGGTCGTTAGACCTCTGGAGGAAACTACGAATGGCGGAAGAATCGTCATCACAGCGAAGACCAACGGCAAGAGAAAATGAAATATGAATAAACACTCACCGCTTCAGGGCTCTGATTGGTCGTCAAATGTCTCGGTTGGGTCCGTTGGTTTGAGCCCATCAGACGTTGACTCTGAAAGAGACGGAGAGCCAGTGAGTTGTTGACCCAAAAAGATGCGTTCAAAGACCTTTGTACTGGTCGCTCAGACATCCAAGGAAGGATTGGGCCGTCTTTGGTCGTTAGACCTCTGGAGGAAACTACGAATGGCGGAAGAATCGTCATCACAGCGAAGAGAGAAGGAAACATGATGGGAACTAAAACTCACCTCCACTCCTCCGGTGGTTCTCTCCATCAGTCGTCACATCGGCCTGAAAGAGACGGAGAGTTGAGATTCACATGTTGACCTTGAACACATCTCGAGGACCAAACGGCGTGACAGAACGTTACAGTCTCTGGACTTCAGATCACCCACTGCATTATTAATAGCAGTTGTAGTGTCTCGTCACTGATTGAGACGAGTCAGCCAATGAGAAGCTGCCGTCTCACCCACAGTGACGAGGTTCGTGTTCCCTTCATCGACAACTCGCCCCGTCACTGAGCCGACCGAGCAAGTGCTTTTTGGAAGGGGGCGTCTTCCCACTGACCACCGTTAGCCAGTAGACTGGCCATGTGGGTACGCTGGACCAGAGTGATCATCATTTACATGTCTGGCTACGTTTAGTTTGAGGAGCCAGATAGAAAGGCATTGCGGCCAGTCCATGTTTCTACATCAAAGGAAGGTTTGGAGCTCTGGAGTTAGAGTCGTCACAGCGAAGGCTGAAGGAAACACGATTATTAAAGACTCACCAGCAGTGACGGTTGAGTCCGTTGGTTTGAAAACGGTCAGCAAGACGTTGACCCTGAAAGAGACGGAGAGCCAGTGAGTCGATGTTGACCAACAAGACGCGTTCAAAGACCGTTCTACTGGTCGCTCAGACATCCAAGGAAGGATTGGGCCGTCTTTGGTCGTTAGACCTCTGGAGGAAACTACGAATGGCGGAAGAATCGTCATCACAGCGACTGAGACGGCAGGAAACACGATTATTAAATAAAAACTCACAGGCAGCGATTGGCCGTGTCCGCTTGGGTCCGTTGGTTTGAGCCCATCAGACGTTGACCCTGAAAGAGACAGATTTTGTCAGTAGAAGTTGACCAACAAGACGCGTTCAAAGACCTATTTACTGGTCGCTCAGACATCCAAGGAAGGATTGGGCCGTCTTTGGTCGTTAGACCTCTGGAGGAAACTACGAATGGCGGAAGAATCGTCATCACAGCGAAGAGAGAAGGAAACATGATTATTAAATAAAGACTCACCAGCAGCGATTGGCCATTTCCGGTTGAGTCAGTTGGTTTGAAAACAGTCAGCAAGACGTTGATCCTGAAAGAGACGGAGAGCCAGTGAGTCGATGTTGACCAACAAGATGCGTTCAAAGACCGTTCTACTGGTCGCTCAGACATCCAAGGAAGGATTGGGCCGTCTTTGGTCGCGAGACCTCTGGAGGAAACTACGAATGGCGGAAGAATCGTCATCACAGCGAAGACCAACGGCAAGAGAAAATGAAATAGAAATAAACACTCACCGCTTCAGGGCTCTGATTGGTCGTCAAATGTCTCGGTTGGGTCCGTTGGTTTGAGCCCATCAGACGTTGACTCTGAAAGAGACGGAGAGCCAGTGAGTTGTTGACCCAAAAAGATGCGTTCAAAGACCTTTGTACTGGTCGCTCAGACATCCAAGGAAGGATTGGGCCGTCTTTGGTCGCGAGACCTCTGGAGGAAACTACGAATGGCGGAAGAATCGTCATCACAGCGAAGAACGGCAAGAGAAAATAAAGGCTTTATTATCAAGTTCTCACCTGGAGGTGAAGCATCTTCAACGGACGGGGCGAACAAATACATTTAAAATCTGAAATGAGAAGAAACAAAAAGTGTATTAATTAAATGTTATTAGTGTAAACACTTTCAAACCTTTAATATCCGACTTCAACTTGAAGGAAGCATTTAGATCCTATACTGCAGTGAAAGTACCAATAGTACACCAACACTCATTGTGATGCAGTAGAAGTAAAAAAAGTCTTCAGGTGCAGTGACACGTGCATTGACCACGTGGTCACCCGCTGGAATCTCCCGGAAGTGAAACACCAACGTTGGTTTAAAATAATTTACTTTTTCCCCCCTTGCGTGTATGAAAATATCCAGATTATTAAACCGTCTCTTAATCTACAGTTACAGTGAGAGCACCGTTACATAAACTTGTAATAAACTGGCATCAACTACATGTTATCACCATGTCTCACTTTTAAAAGTAATTAATATCTCTTAACGTCCCGAGATTCTCACCGTTAAATCACATTAAACTGATATGTTAGAACACTGAAGAGCACCGCGACGGAGCTGCTCCGCGGCGCCGGCGGCGCGTTCATCTTCAACCATCCGCGGGATTTAACGCACCCCCAGTCACGCACGCCGACATCTTATCCTCCCGCATAAAGTGAAGAATACTTATCGCGTCATATTTAGAGAGAAACGTGTAGGATTGAAGACATATTTACCGCGAGGACTCCGAGATGATGTCTTCTGGTAGAGGTGCCGCATTGAAATGAGTCCGGTGACGTTTCCGCTTCTTTTTATACGGTCGCGCGGCTCGTGTAAACGGCCTCTCGGAGCTTTACCGCCCCCTGGTGGCCCGGAGGACCGGAAGTATGACCGTAAATCAGTGTTTCAGGGTGCGAGCGCCTCTAGAGACACTTTTCAGTACTGCAAAGGGCGCAGACAAAAATAATAATAATAATATATATATATGTAATTTAAACTATATAATTCCTTGTGTTTAACTATCTAAAAATAAATTATTATTTATATATATATATATATATATTACAATTTGTATATGTATATTAAAAATAATAATACTTATAATAATAATAATAATAATAATAATAATAATAATAATAATAATAATAATAATAATAGGAGACTAATAAGAAAATAAATTATACTTGAAACCTTTTTATTCATTTGTACAAGTTTGAAATCCATAACAAGCTAAATACACATTTATAAATATACACTTTTGAAATATATATTTTTTTGTAAATCATCTACATTCTGAATAAGAAAGATAGATTATTAATAAGAAAATAAATTAGACTTTAGAGATGACAAATATATAGTTTAATTTTACACGTTAAAATCTTTAACAAGCTAAATACAAATGAAAAAAGTGTGTGTCACGAATTTGTCATGATATCAAAGAGAGGTATAACTGGAAAAGTTGCAAAAATAATAGATTAATAAAAATAAAAAAGTTACATTCTCGAAAGAGCGCTCTTGATTTGATTAAGTATATGTTTATGTAATAAAAGATAAATGCTGACGTGATATCCGAGGAGAGAGAGAGACATTGTGACACAGAGAGAGAGAGAGAGAAAATCCAACGCCCACACCACCGATGAACCAATCACCTCCCCCCCCCCCCTCCTCCTGCTCCTCATTGGATGCTGCAGCAAGGCCCGGTCGATGCCCCACTCCCCTCCTCCTCCCCCTCCTCCCCCTCCTCAGCCTGGTGCTGCTGCAAGCTGCTGGTGTTGCCGTGACGATGATATCCACCCCCCTCCCACACACACACACACACACACACACACACACACACACACACACAGTGCAGAGGAGAGGCAGCTAACGAGACGCTATCGGGACGCGATGGCTTCAGGCTGGAGAGCAGAGACACCCTCACCCTCATCGGCGGGGAGAACAGGGTGAGACGGGCTGTGGTTGTGGGGGGGGGGGGCAGTTGCATGGATGGATGGAGGGATGGAGGGATGGATGGAGGGATGGATGGATGGATGTAGGGATGGATGGAGGGCTGGAGAGATGGAGGAATGTCTGGGGATGACAGTAGCATCTGTAGCATGGTGCGCCTTCCTGAGGAGGAGGGAGGGAGAGGGAGGGACAGCAGAGAGCGGACGATCCAAGTCAGCATTAGTGTGCGTGTGTGTGTGTGTGTGTGTGTGTGTGTGTGTGTGTGTGTGTGTGTGTGTGCCGTCAGGCCCCTGCATGGTAGCATCCTGATGCTAGCAGTACCAGGAGGTACGTCACGGGGGCCGACACCGATCCACCACCGAGCCGGTTAGCGACTGAGGGAACCTTGAGGTTCTGCTGGTCCACCAGAACCTCAAGGAACCTCAAGGTTCTGGTGGACCGGATGATGGTGAGGAGAACCTAGACCACGTGAGACCAAAGACTTGAAGTTGATCCGGGCCTGATCCTTTATAGCAGCGGGTCTTTACTATCACAGTGAAGTCCAGACATCAGCCTCAACTCAACTCACTTTTCAGTTTTTTTGTATATCCCTTTTTCACAAAGTACAAGTTCCCTTCAGAGAGCTTTACAACCTGCTGAGAACTGCTGCTGAGGGTTCTGTTGGTGAGAGGGTTCTTTTAATGAGGGTTCTGCTGGATTATAACCAAGGGCTTTCATCTAGAACCCACCCATTAGGTTCTCCCAAGAACCCTTTTATACCCAAGAACCCACGAGCTGAGGAGGATTCACAGAACCCGTTTCTGGGGTTCTGTGAATTTGCCAAGAGGGTTCTCGAAATGAAAAGGGCTTGTCAGAACCAAGTGGTTGCAGAACCTCAGCAGAACCTCATCCTTTTTGCAGAACCCTTTGGATCCCTCAGTCGTTCACATGTTGTCTGTTTCTCACGATGTTGGAGGTTAATGTGTCTGAAAGACAGAGAGCTTCACTTGTCTCTCGTTCTGTAAGTGACGGGTACACACACACACACACACACAGCCACTACACACACTCACACACACACACAGCCACTACACACACTCACACACACACACACACACACACACACTGTGGCCTCATAATCCTTTGCAGCATTGTATACTGCAGAGCAGGGGGGGAATCATGTCTAGGGTATATATTTAAATATATTTGTGTATATAACTATATTTATGTATATATATAACTATATTGATGTATATATATATATATATATAACTATATTTATATATATTTATTTATATATATAGATAGACGGAGACAGGAAACTAGAAAGAAGGAAAATGGAGGAAATGTAAAGCGCAGAAATAGATTTAAAATAAGAGAAAATTAATAAAACTTTGATTGAAAACTAAATTCATGAGAAAGAGAGTTTTGTTTGACTTTATTGTTATAACTTCAAACAATTTGAACCATCTTTTACAGTAAAAATTCAATATTTACTTTTCAAAATCCGTTCTCTCTGTGGACCAGAAGAGAAAACACACACACACATACACACACACACACACACACACACACACACACACACACACACAAACTGCAAAATTTGGGATTTTAGGATTAAATGGGCCCATGACGGATATTATTCTTATTTTTTTGTCCATCTCTCCCATGCAAACCGTTACCGTGGAAACCGCAGCCTCAGTCTCTCCCCATCACTTTGAAGCCTTTTTCTCGTGACCTACATTTAAAATCTGCTCCTCTTCGCTTCCAGCTGCGCGTCTCGGTGCTGCCCCTGGTGGCCGTGTCTGATATGACGCAGCGCGTGGGAACAGGAACGTTCTCAGTGAGTGAAGACGAAACGTGTTAATCCTGTCTTCTCTCCCCAGGATGTCCTCCGTCTGAACCCCTCTGGGAACTAACCCCCCCCCCCCACACACACACACACACACACACACACACACACCACCACATGAGACGGAAACAGGAGCAGACGAGCGGCCTCTGTCTGTCGTCTGGCTTTGTGGCCTTTCAAGAGACTTTTGATTGTTCTGGGAAGAAGAGCGTTTGACGGAAGTGGAACGATCTGTGGCTACGAGAGATCAAAGGAGAATAACCTTTCGTGAAATCCATCTGATGTCCTGGAGCTCTTGGAACCCGACCGCCGCCCCTCGTCTTCGCTGAGATGGTGACGCCGAGCCTCTGCTGACATCCAAGTGGCCCGACCGGTTGACGTTGCCTGTTTCCTGGCGCATGCGGGCGATGGACTAACGTGAGGCGAGGTGGTTGGGGGGAGGTGGAGGGGCGTGGAGGGGTGTTTCCAAAGAAGCGAAGTCTAGACCCAGAAGGAGAAGCTTGCCCCCCCCCCCCCCCGGCAGCAGCGTGGGGTGAGGGGTGTGTTGGAGCTCCACCCACCAGATGGAGGCCCAGCAGCACTCGCCCGACAGCAGCAGCGAGGAGTGCACCGTCCTGGAGGCGCCGCCCGGGAGGAACGCCTGTCCGCTGCACGCGGGGAAGGTAGGGATGAGGCCGCCGCCGCCTGGGCGCCGCGCGGCGACTCCGCTGCCGGTTCCACCTCCAGATGTGGAGCGGCGCCCAACCCTCGTAGTCTCTGACGACTGTCTCCCCACTCGGGACACGATGTGAGGACGGAGAACGTCTTTTGACTCGAGGCAGAAAGAGAACATCAGAATCAGAATCAGAATCAGAATCAGAATCAGAATCAGAATCAGAATCAGAATCAGAATCAGAATCAGAATCAGAATCGGTTTTATTGGCCAAGTAGGTTTGCACAAACAAGGAATTCTACTTGGTAAAGTGACTCAGCGTGTTACATAGATTGTACTTTACAACACAAAATAAGACAAAACATGACACAACACACAACAACACAAAAACAACAGTGCTGAAGACCGTGCAAATAAACAAAAACATAAAAAACACAAGAGAGCGCATCACCGACATCAGATGTTCAGCAACATCTGTGTTCGCTTTACACGAGAAACCAAAGACTTGAAGTTGATCCGGGCCTGATCCTTTATACCAGCGGGTCTTTATGTTGAGATCACAGTGAAGTGCAGACATCAGCCTCAACTCAACTCACTTTTCAATTCATTCAGTTTATTTGTAGAGCCCTTTTTCACAAATTACAAATTCCCCTCAGAGAGCTTTACAATTTGTACACATAGACATCCCTGACCTTTGACCTTTGACCTCACATGGGATCAGGAACAACTCCCAAACAAGCCTTCAGGGTAAAAGGTGAGACCCCTTGAGGAGAGAACAGAGGAGGATCCTCTCCAGGTGGACAGGTGTCATAGAGGTCATGTGACCAGAAGGAATCATCACACATTAAAACACAGGAACAACACCATGAAGAGGAGATGATGAAGAGTTGGTAGTCGGCATAGTCCACCATCCAGACCTGGGATCCATCAGGTGGTCCAGAACTTGAAGGCCTCATGTGGCACAAAGTGTCCCGAATGTCCCGCGTCAGCTTCCTTATAACTCAAAGCCTTCGACCACATGTCACGGTCACGTCGGCCAATCGTCTCATCTGGGTCTCATCTGAGTCCCATCTGGGTCCCATCTGGGTCTCATCTGGGTCCCATCTGGGTCCCATCTGGGTCCCATCTGGGTCCCATCTGGGTCCCATCTGGGTCCCATCTGGGTCCCATCCGGGCCCCTAAATGGACGACAGGTTCCCAAACGTTCCAGGAGCATTGGGAACATCGTGGGATTCCCCAAGCGTTCCCTTTTCACCTAAATGACGTTTCATGATGTCACTGTTTCGTTTCTCTCGCCTGAATCTCGATGCGTTGTCTGGGTCTCAGGCCTCAACGAGCTTCATGAGGCCTCAACGAGCTTCACGAGGCCTCAGAGAGCTTCAGGAGGCCTCAACGAGCTTCATGAGGCCTCAGAGAGCTTCATGAGGCCTCAACGAGCTTCTCGAGGCCTCAGAGAGCTTCTCGAGGCCTCAGAGAGCTTCATGAGGCCTCAACGAGCTTCATGAGGCCTCAACGAGCTTCATGAGGCCTCAGAGAGCTTCATGAGGCCTCAACGAGCTTCATGAGGCCTCAACGAGCTTCATGAGGCCTCAGAGAGCTTCATGAGGCCTCAACGAGCTTCATGAGGCCTCAGAGAGCTTCATGAGGCCTCAACGAGCTTCGCGAGGCCTCAGAGAGCTTCACGAGGCCTCAGAGAGCTTCACGAGGCCTCAACGAGCTTCACGAGGCCTCAGAGAGCTTCACGAGGCCTCAGAGAGCTTCACGAGGCCTCAACGAGCTTCACGAGGCCTCAACGAGCTTCACGAGGCCTCAGAGAGCTTCACGAGGCCTCAGAGAGCTTCACGAGGCCTCAGAGAGCTTCACGAGGCCTCAGAGAGCTTCACGAGGCCTCAGAGAGCTTCATGAGGCCTCGACGAGCTTCTTGAGGCCTCGACGAGCTTCATGAGGCCTCAGAGAGCTTCATGAGGCCTCAACGAGCTTCATGAGGCCTCAGAGAGCTTCGTGAGGCCTCGACGAGCTTCATGAGGCCTCAGAGAGCTTCATGAGGACACACTCGGTGTCATGAACTCAACGTCTTCACCAATTTAGGCAAATTCAAAGGAATAGTTCGACAATTTGAAGAATTTGTGGATTTGTTTTTCTCCCCGAGAGACAGAAGAGACATGAGTTAGACAGGTTAGCTTAGCTTAGCTTAGCATAACGACTGGACTTAGAGGAAGATACAGAAAATACTGAACATGACCGTAACCTGAGAACACAAGAGTTACGCTCACTGCCTTTTATCCACATCTCTCCTGTAACCTGCATCTTTCCCTCCCGGCCACCAGGTGGCGGAGCTGTTCTGTCCGGCCTGCCAGAGCGCGCTGTGCGAGGACTGCGTGGCGGACCACGAGGAGCACCCTAAGGTGCCCCTCAGCCAGGCCCTGGAGCAGCAGCGCAGCCGCCTGCAGGAGCGGCTGGGCGGCGTCCAGACGAGGTGCTCAACACACATTCATCACATGAGCGTTTCATCCACACATTTAGGGGCCGGACAAAGAAATGCATCAGGATACAGAATAAAACATTAAATATATTGTTTTGTGATCCGTGATGAAGAGTTGATGTGAAGATCACTTATGAAGTCCTTGTGTATCTAAAGTAAAACAAACATGACTACAATGCGTCTCCTGGGAGTTACATACTGCTATACGTCTTATTATGCGATTGCTATTACGGTTACATTAATGTCCGAGCAATATATTACGTTTTAAATACTAATAAAACATCTTAATGTGTAGCTGTGAATACATTTCAAAAGTACTAAGTACATATTTACAGTCAGTTGGCATGACATACACATCCTCAGCTTTATGACACAGGGATTGTAAAGCCATGCAGAACTGTCTATAGAGGTATAGATAAAGAGCAGAAGCTGACACCTGGTGGACATTCAGGGAACTGCAGGACAATGGAACAACAACAGGAATCAGAAGTGACCCCTGCTCCCCTTTCCTCTCGGCAGACTCCCTCAGGTGTCAGACGCCCTGTCCTTCGTGAAGGAGATCCTCCAGCAGCTGACCAATCAGAGGGCTTTCATCGAAGAGGACATCCAGTCGAGCTTCGAGGATCTGCACAAGCAGCTGGACGTCCGGAAGAGCGTCCTGCTGATGGAGCTGGAGGTCACGTACGGACTCAAGCAGAAGGTGACTGTGGCGGCGAGCGCTCTGAATCTTTTACGTTTGTGGAACGCGACTAAAAAATGAAACTCCTCTGCCGGCAGGTCCTCCAGGCTCAAGTGGACGGCCTCGTGCGGGCGGAGGACGACCTGGCGGCCTCCTGCACCCTGACGGAGGAGGCTCTGGCGGGGGAGGCGTGCGCGGCGAGCATGCAGGCGGAGCGGGAGCTGCAGGAGAGGCTCGGCGGGCTGGCGGGACTCGGCCTGCCGTGTCAGCCGGAGGAGAACGACCAGCTGGACCTGCTGCTGGAGACCGACGGGCTGAGGAAGTCCATCCACAACCTGGGGACCATCGTCACCACCAGGCGAGACGCACGCCGCCCGCGCCGCCAGAGCGGCTCCTTCCGTTGCGTTCCACGCCACCTGACCGCCACTTGATTTCCCTCCTCTCCCTCAGTGCCGTGGCGAGCCAGAGCGAAGCCATGGGGGCCGGCCTGGAGCAGTGCATTGTGGGCCACCCGGCCTCGGTCACCATCGTGACCAGGGACAAGTCAGGGGGAGCCTGCAAGAGCGGCAACGCCATCCTGTCAGCGGAGGTTTGTTTTTCTACGCCCCAGAACTCAAACACATGTTGCGCAATACGAGGACCCCTTCTTCCCCGTGTGTGAACCAGGTCTTCACCCCCGATGGAAGCATCGTGGACGGGGAACTAGTGGACCACAAGAACGGAACCTATGAGTTTGTGTACACGGTGCCGAAGGAGGGCGACTTCTCGCTGGCTCTCCGTCTGTACGACCAGCACATCAAAGGAAGCCCCTTCAAGCTCACCATCAACAGGATCCTAGAAGCAGAGGTGGAGGTGGGTGGAGCTCGTGGGTGGGCGTCTTTGTCTTCCCGAGTGGTGATAATGGTGCATACTTTGATTGCCTGCAAACCAGAGGACTTAAACCAACTTTGCAAAGGTTTGAAATAATAAAATTGTAGTCCCAAAACTAAAAACTATCTCTATATTAAACTGGGTGATCCTCTTTCAGGCCAAGCCAACGCTTCCCAAAGCCTCCCAGTGGAAAGGGACCAGCACCATGTCAATCTGCAATGCAATTACTTATTTAAAGTGTCTATGTTCTCTAGAGTAAAACAATGCGCTTATACCACACAAAAGTGTACCAGGTTATCACTTACATGGACTAAACATCTACGATTCATGCTCCCACCACCAGGTGTCCCCCTCCACCACCACAGCAACCAGCTCAGCGGCCTACGCCACCCCGTCCACGGGCTCCTCCGAGGGGGCCAAGAGACGAGGGAAGTCCCCCGGCCAGAAGAAAAAGGGATCCAAGAGGGCCAGCAGCGCCTTGGGAACCCCGCGGCGCAAGACCCAGAACCCCATCGAGGACGACCTCATCTTCCGGATCGGTGCGACGGCGCAGCTTCAGAAGCTCTTATAAAAACAACATTTGTAAAGTTTGTAGCTTCACCGCTGGCTGCATGTGTTTGATCTGCAGGAACGAAGGGGAGGAACAAGGGAGAGTTCACCAACCTGCAGGGCGTGGCGACCTCCTCCACCGGCAGGATACTGATCGCTGACAGCAACAACCAGTGCGTTCAGGTACAACCTCGTTGTCACTTGACTTGCTTTTGAAGGCTGCGGGTACGTTTAGGTTTATAAGTTCAGGAATGCATCATGTCCTCACAAGAGTCCCTATTTCAGATGTTCTCCAACGAGGGGGAATTCAAGACTCGTTTTGGCACTCGGGGGCGGTCGCCGGGGCAACTGCAGCGTCCCACTGGCGTGGCCGTGCACCCCACTGGTGACATCATCATCGCCGACTATGACAACAAGTGGGTCAGCATCTTCAACAGCGAGGGCAAGTACAAGGTAGGCACCCCGACGTGGCTGTGAGGGGACGAAGCTGAAGGAGTTCTTCCCAACGCGACAGAAATATAAATCATATTTCTGATGCATAGGGAGTAATTGTTATACTCATATATTTGGGGTCCCTCAGGCGAAGCTCGGCTCCGGGCGACTGATGGGGCCGAAGGGCGTGTCGGTGGACCGGGACGGTCATGTGATCGTGGTGGACAACAAGGCGTGCACCGTCTTCATCTTCCAGCTCACCGGAAAACTCATCTCCAAGTTTGGCAGTCGAGGCAACGGTGACAAACAGTTTGCAGGTCGGGTTTATTCCAAGATCGTTTTGAGGACTGAAATATAATTTTGGGATTAATGTACCGTCACATGCAGTTACTCTATAATTGGACTAACACCAGTGTCTTCATAACATTGGTTTGTTCCAGGAACCAAAATGTATGCGTGATTCAATTCAATTCAGTTTATTTGTAGAGCCCATTCTCACAAATTACAAATCCCCCTCAGAGAGCTTTACACTCTGTACATTTAGACATCTCTGACCTTTGACCTTTGGCCTCACATCGGACCTGAAAAAACTCCCAAATAACCCTTCAGGGGAAAAAAAGGAAGAACCCTTGAGGAGAGAACAGAGGAGGATCCTCTCCAGGATGGACAGAACAATAGATGTCATGTGACCAGAAGACAGATTAGAGTTAAAATACATTCAATGAATCTGACAGAGCTTATGAATAGTTGGTAGTAGGCATGGACCACGATCCTGACCTCCATGATCCATCAGGCAGATGGAGGTAGAGAGGAGGAGGGGGCGGGGCATCAGCAGGGCCATGGCACAGTTGGTAGTAGACAAGTTGAGATGCCTTTTGAGGTGTTGTAAGAATCCCTGTAAGCTCAACCTGTTCTTGTTGTCTCTTTCTGTCCTGAAGGTCCACACTTTGCAGCGGTGAACAATAACAACGAGATCATCGTGACTGACTTCCATAACCACTCCGTCAAGGTGAGGCCGTGCTCACCCAGTACCTTTCCCCTTGACCCGTTGGTAATGAGGCGGTCCCTTCAGTCGTGTGTTGTCCAGGCGAACAGGTGGCGGTCCCATCGGTGGCTCCAGGACGCTCCAACAGGACTCGTCACCATGGACTCATGATGCTTAACTCTCTCCTTGTCAGGTTTTCACACCTGAAGGAGAACTGGTGTTGAAATTTGGCTCCAACGGGGAGGGAAACGGCCAGTTCAACGCTCCCACCGGCGTAGCCGTGGACGTGAACGGGAACATCATCGTAGCGGACTGGGGCAACAGCAGAATACAGGTACGAGGACTCCTCCTTCCACTGAGTGTTGGGAGTGTTTTCACTACCTGGAGCTCATGTTCTCTCTTGGTTGAAACCCTTCCAGGTGTTCGACGGCAGCGGCTCCTTCCTCTCCTACATCAACACCTCGGCGGACCCTCTGTACGGACCCCAGGGTCTGGCTCTGACCTCTGATGGACACGTGGTCGTGGCTGACTCTGGAAACCACTGCTTCAAAGTCTACCGCTACCTGCAGTGATGGAGGCTTGGGCGGAGACATGGACTGGAGGAAGGTGGAGTAGAGGGATATGGAGCACAATGTCAAGTACCAGGAACTATTGCATGAACCTCTACTTGCAACGGATGGAGAAGGAAAGGAAAAAGCCAAGAAGAAGGATCAGCCATCATCACATCAGTAGACCGCATCCAAACTGCAAATCTAGTCGTGACATCTTTAGTATCATCGTAGTAAACGTCAGAAAAATTAAACAGAGGACTGCAGAGTATGGAGGACAACGATTGGCCTTCGAGCTACATTTAAATTGTCAAGAAGGAGAAGGATATTCGTGGACGAGGGAGAAGAGAGCGATGGTGGATTCAGGAGTTCGTAGAGTGATGCAACGCTGGAGTAAAGACAGTTACGCAACGGACAATTCTTGATGTCAAACTCAAACTCTTGAAGTCCGTCTTCCTCCCAGCTGTTTAAAATTGCAAATCAAGGTTGCAAAAGGAAACCACTGCTTCCTAAACCCACGAGGTGTATACAATGGATAATATACGAAGACGTGAGTGTACAAATGAAGTCTGACGTTTTGGAGAGAATCGAATGGAAGATGAACGTTTTGTAATGTTCGGCCTCCTCATGTCGTAACCGAGGAAAGGAGGGCCAGTGAGCGGAGACACGTCTTAGTGTGACATCACTTCTCGTTGCTTTTGAACCACAACAATAAATCTGTGCACCAACTCTGAGCTAACAACTCCACGAGGTTGCCAAGGCGCTCTTGAGCAAAGCACTTAACTTTAAACTGGTGCAACAGGAGAGAGGACTGCAGCTGTTCTAGAACCCTCAGTAAAGATGCTCCAACAGAAGAATAATGATTCACTCTAATGTGATCTCACTAAGCGGTGGGCCACTTTCAGCCTGTAGTGCATCGTGTGTCCATTGTCTAAATAAGGAATGTGTATTTACTTTCTTGCCATATGCTGGTATACTTTAACTTTCAGGCAGTTGGCTTAACATTAGAAATGATTGCTTGACTAACTCTGATTGGTTTGACATTGACCCGCAGTAGCATCATCTTATCTATGCCCGGTTTGAGTGTTCAGATATTTTTTGGGGGGGAGAAATCTGTTGCAAGAAGGGGTGGGAAATTAATAACAATAAGGTCTATGAATATATTCTATATATTTGAGAGAATACCTTTAAAATATATTGTGTAAAACAGGTTGGAACCAGTAACAATCTCACACACTTGTTTCTGCAGAATTCTCGAATGTTTCCGTATATTTTTAGACATCGGCGAGGGTTCCAGAACGTTCTGAGAGTCCCGAGAGGCGCCGGATCGAGTTCCCGTGTCACGGAACGAGCACGCCTCCGTGTCACGGAACGAGAACGCCTCCGTGTCACGGAACGAGAACGCCTCCGTGTCACGGAACGAGCACGCCTCCGTGTCACGGAACGAGAACGCCTCCGTGTCACGGAACGAGCACGCCTCCGTGTCACGGAACGAGAACGCCTCAGTGTCACGGAACGAGAACGCCTCCGTGTCACGGAACGAGAACGCCTCCGTGTCACGGAACTGTCGACATCGACCAACCCCGACAGAGTCCAACTGGTTGCCCTCATTTTACAACGTACAGTCATGTGACAACGCATTGAAAACAAAGAGCGTTGCGATGGTAATAATACTAACATGAAGCATTTTAATAGGCAAGAGAAGCATTGAAGTTTCTCACGTCAGCGTTCAACAGATTAAACCTATTGTTGTAAAACATGTGACAGCTGCCCCCTCAAGTTCAACCACATGTAAGCTATTACTTCTATTTATTTATGCATTTCGTCTCGTAACTTGCCATCTGATTGTGTTCCACCATGTGCATTGAATTTCTTAAGTGCCCATTTATATTTCTTCTTTTTGTACATGTTGTCTTTGTGTTGAATCAAAATATGATTGTTGGCGTTTTAAATGTTTTATACTGACGGCCGTGAGCGGACACGTCGACATTCCACGCTTTATTACCTTTTTTTTGTCAAATGAAAGTCGTCTTGCCGTGAAGGGGAAATAATGAAGCTAGCCCGTTAGCAACAACAGTGTGTTAGCATTACATACCTGAAAACCAATGGACAAGAACCACTCAGTACTTTATGGCTGTTTGGTTTTAAATGCTGAATGTTAACAACGCTGTTTTACCGATAGACAAGAAAGAAACAGTATAATAGTGCATGTTCAATAAAAAAATAAAACATTTAAATGAAAGCTGTCAGAAAGAGAAAGGAGAGAATGTCATTTCACTTATTGTGCCGACCGTCAGTTTGTTAAAAATACATTCACTAACTTAACCGTTAAACTTCTGATTCTGCTCAGATGTTGGGGGTTTGTTTGGCTCTATTGATAATTGACAGTTTCTAAACATCCGGTTGTGTTTCTGAAAGTGATCTGGGCCTCGCGAGTCGAAGCCTTCTCAGTAATCCTGATTTTGAATTAATTGCGAGCGTACGTCCTCTCGTTAGGAGACGACACATCCGCGTCGAAGAAAGACGTTCCTTTTATCAACACAATAGAACAATATTACAATTGTAATTATATATATTCACACATGGCTTGGCTGTGTTTGCAGCATGAGATCAAGCTTGTTCATCAATCTAGAAACGTCATCCTCCTGACATGGATAACCCAGTGTTGTGAGACAGCCCTGCAGCGTCATTGCCTGCTCCTTCTCTCCTTCTCTCCTTCTCTCCTTCTCTCCTTCTCTCCTTCTGTATTTATTAACTATTTCCTGTCTGTTCTGGACCGTCTCCTGAATATTCCCACACACACTCAATACTAAAATAAAGCATTGATTCCTTAAAGGCAGCCTTTTGTTTCTGATCAAGGTGTCGGCTCTTTCCTTTGTCTCTAAGCGGCGCCCCATGATGTCATCACCTGCCTCTCTGCGCTCTATTAAAGTCATTGCTGATGAATAATCATATGAACAATTAAAATCTGAGCAAAACATCAACCATCAAGATTAAAATGTAACAGCATCCAGACGACCTACAGACTAGAACGTGTGTCTTTAGATGGAACGGCGTGACGGTTCATGTTTTGCAAAACCTTTGCGATTGAATCTTTTTAGGAGTTATAGACACATTTAATTTCGATATCTCTGGCTCCGCTTCATCCGTCACTGTGACGGGATTCAAATGACCTCGAACCGACAGACTTCATTCAAATGATCCGCCGCACGTTTACAGGGAAATCGCCGACATTTGCTTCCTGATGAGTTTCAGTGTGCAGAGTGAACACCGGCAGAGAGAACACGTGAAACACTGAGTCACGTGTGTGTGTTGGCACGCACACACACACACACACACACACGCACACACACAGTGGTCCTGGACAAAGTGGAAACACAATCACAACTATGCTGGAACTGCAAACCAGGATAAAAGACGAACATGAACAACATTTACTCAGACTAGAAGGATCAGGACGAGACTCGAGACGAGACGATCTGACACGAGACACCGGGAGACACCGGCTTAAAATACATGAGGACACGGGGAGCAGGTGGACACCATCAGGGTGGAGCAGACAATCACACTAACGAGGAAACACGAGGCACAAAATAAGGTTTCTGAAACGAGAGAGGACAGTTACTACAAAATAAAAGAGGACATGGAAATCAGGACTAAAACATAAACCTAACATAACCGACGAGACACGACAATAAGTCCTGGAGGAGAGCGTCGGGTCTGGAGGCAGACGAGACAAACAGCTGACGAGGTGGCTGTCCTGTAAAGAATATACTTTTTTGTTAGCTTTCCCTATTATTGTGTGCATTAATATTATGTGTGAAGTGGAAAGGTCACGGAAGGTTAAAAGCTTCAACAAGGGCATTTCTGCACCTGGGATGATCGAGTAGAGGGTCGTGACACACAAGGAAGTGTTTTATGCCCCCCCTTCCCACACCTCACCTTAGAGATGTTTTAGAACAAAGACTCCTATATTCTCACAGCCCAGGAGAAACAACTAGAGACCTTCGCTGAGCGCAGTTAAGATAAAGACACGGTCCAGACGTGGCAGTAAGTGGCTGAGGTCAACCACAGGGCCTCCTTCGGACACACACACTCCATGCGTTCTATATGTCGGGCATTCTTATTTACTGAGGGGAGCCTCTTTTATGGCCTAAAGTCCTGGAGACGCCACGTCCCATCCCGGAAGAGATAAGAGTATCACACTCCCCTGCTCTGTGAGAGAAGCTGACAGGAAGGTGTCAAATAGAACATATCTCTTCCTTTCTCCTCTTTTCACAACATATGTTCTCATCGGCCAACAAGGACTAATGAATATTCATACAACGGCGGAAGCAGAGGCGCAAGAACCAATGAGGCCTTGAACGGTGTCAGCTCTGAACTTTGGGTCCATGCACGTGTCTGTCTAACTGTATCATGATTTTTAATTAAACGCTTTATAGATTTGAAGTAAAAGTCTACCGCTGTTTGTTTTCAGTGATATCCGTCCAGGTGTGTTCCTGTCTAACAGTCCTTTGTGATTTACAGACGATCTGATTCTTTTGAATGTAAAAATAAAATGCATTGTTATTATTATGAATAGTTTATTTGACAGAAGCTCGTGAAGGACTGGCACAACAAGGAAAACAAGGCGTGGAAAGTAACCAATCGAAGAATGAACGTGGATTATGAATTCAACTGAATCCAATAATTCAAGTAAATACTGTGAGATTTTACCTTTTTTTATTAACCATGACTTCCATTACGTTTCTTGCGTGACACTTTAGAAACTCATCCAGCGTTGTACCGTGACTTCAAAACTCCTGTCACAACAAATCATTTGCATAAATATTTTTTGCTATTATATAGATCAATACGTTTTAATAACAAGACTCTTATTAATAACTTCCATTGTCACACAATGTCACTCCATTGTTAAAAGTTTTCATGAGCTCATTTTTAAAGCTGCAGTTATTAAATCTGCATACAAAAGAAAAAACTACAATATTACAGAGAATAAGCAGAACATAATGCTCTATATACAGAATAAGTTTAATTGAATATTACAAATCACTTTAATACTTTTTTCGTCATTAATCATTCACTTTTAATCAAAGGTGTTTTCTCATCGTCTTCATTAGTTTCTCACTTTCTTTCTCCTTTAAGAACCAACATGTCCGCCAACTCTTCCTCCATTTATCCCTGCTTTCACGCCTAAGCTGTACTCTTCATCGGTGTCACAAAGGTACTGTTGCTCCTCCCCCTCTCCATCTCCATCCTCTACCTGGGTTACCAACAACGGCGGCGGCGGAGCTCTTCTGCCCCGGCGAGGCACTCGGACGTCTTCACGGTCCACGCGGCGGCGCTGGAGGTGGTCTACGCGTTGGGCAGCGCGGTCGCCTTCTCCGGCTACATGGGGACCGGTTCCACAGTGCCGTCGCTCCCTGATCCGACTTCTATTTCTGCTTGTTGGTCTTCTCTCTAAATGTCGTAAGTTTCTGCAGCCTTTGTGTTCTCTGTGTTCTGATTGGTCCGGGGGAAGTGGGCGGGGACAGAAAGCCAGTTCTTCAGGCCGTGTTTAAAAGAGTAAAACGTTCTGCTAGTGCGTATATCCAGAGGCAGGGCGTTCCAGAGCCGGCCTGCTCTCACAGGAAGAGCTCCTCCTAAATGGGATGATGCAGTCGCCTCTCCACAGATCTAGTTGTTCTGCTACTCTGTGTTTTTTCTTTAGTAAATTTGCCATGTGGGGGAGGAGCCATATCATTAAAAACTTTAAAAACTAGACACATATTGGCGTGTTTAATGAGGTTATCCCAGTTCAGGAGACTGTTTGGTTAAAATGGCACAGTGGTGATGACTCCTGGGCTTCTGGTCCAGTACTTTTAGAGCTTGCTTATGCAGGATTTGAATTGGTTTCAGGGTGGTACTGCTGGCTTGAGCCCAGCTGGTTCAGCAGTAGGTCAGATATGGAATGATGACGGCGTTAAAGTACAGTTTTGCAGTATCTATAGTTAAGTTATTTCTTATGTATTTGAAATTGATTAAATGAAATCTGACGATCTTTGCCACGTTTTTTATCTGCTTCTGAAAAGAAAGGTTTGAGTCGAGGTAGATACCCAGGTATTTATATTCAGGCACTACCTGGAGCCGCTCACCAGAGACATAGACATCCGGCTCAGGGGAGTTACCTGCCGTCTTAGTGAAGAACATGCAGACTGTCTTTTTGACATTTAGATGCAGACAGGAATCTGAGAGCCAGTCAGAGACGTGGACCGTGGTATCAGTGAGATGGAGTGCAGCCTGGACTTTGCTTTTTGCCAGGACATGGATCACTGTGTCATCAGCGTACATTTACGGGTACTATTGTCTGCATGTAAAGTTAAATCATCTGCATAGAGTTATATTATGTGCAAATACATAGTTATATCATGTTCATAGTTGTATCATCTGCATATACACTAGTCCAGTGGTTCCCAAAGTGGGGGTCGCGACCCCTAGGGGGGGCGCGGTGGTACTACAGGGGGGTCGCAGCTTCATCACCAACCACACACACAGACTCACACATACACCGGTAAAACAATATAAAATAACCAACGTGACATGCACTGTGTTCCAACCGCCACCAGAGCGGCTCATGGCACAGACCGACTGGCAGAACCAGAGAGAGAGAGAGAGAGAGAGAGGGAGAGAGAGAGAGGGGGAGAGAGAGAGAGAGGGAGAGAGAGAGAGAGAGAGAGAGGGAGAGGGAGAGACACACAGCGACACAGAGCGAGAAAGATACGGAGCGACAGAGAAAGATAAAGATAAGAGAAGGAAGTATGTACAAAGATGGACAGATTTGTGACCGGTCTAAAGCGCAAATCCGCTGGAACTTCTGTTACAGCCGCAACAGGCGACGCGACCACCTCGACAACGCCTCAAACTACGGTAAAGACAAGGAAATATAGCGAGGCATATCTGTCTCTGGGCTTCACAAGCACTATTGTCGGTCAGGGTGAGAGACCCCAGTGTGTTTTGTGTCTTAAAATACTGGCGGCAGAGAGCATGAAGCCCACTAAATTAAAAAGACACCTGAAAACCCACCACCCCGAACATATTAACAAGCACCTTGAGTTCTTCCAAAAACAATTGGAAAACTGTCATGCCCAGCAGAGTCACTTTGAAGAAGCTGCATCTGTCCCCGCTAAAGCCCAACTCGCTTCCTACAAAGTAGCCTACAGAGTTGCCCAATGTTTTGGATTGGAGTGGAGAAAGACTACCCACTACTAGGCCAAAGAGCTATGGGCATACTGTTGCCTTTTGCCACATCCTATTTATGTGAAACAGGGTTTTCTGCAGTTGCTGCAATGAAGACCAAATACAGATCAAAGTTGAACATTGAGAATGATCTGAGAGTAGCTCTCTACAACCAGCAACCCCGCTTTGACAAAATCTGTAAAGCAAAGCAAGCCCACACAGTCACTGATTGATATATATATATATATATATATATATATATATATATATATATATATATATATATATATATATATATATGAATAGGAATATACAGAGGAATATGATCACAAAATAATATGGTCCATGTAGACCTGCACACCTTGTTCATAATTGTGTTATTTTATTGTTTGAGAAAACCTGCTGTTCAATGTGAGGAAATACAGTATATGTTGTTTGCACTTTGTTTGAAATTAAGTTAATTGTATTTACAAATTATTTTATATATTTTTTATTTTATATATATTTTATTATTGCTATTTTTTTCCCAGTTAAACAAACTGAAGAATAAACTGTGAAGTGATATGTACTTATTTTAGAAAGAAATACAAATATTGTATACAGTTCATGCATTATAATGCAATTTATTAAAAACCAAGACAAATCTGGGGTTGGGTTGCGCGGGCAGGGGGGGGGGGGTCGTCCAATGTTCCTATATCATCAAAGGGGGTCTTGACAGAAAAAGTTTGGGAACCACTGCACTAGTCAGTGGTTTTATTCTGATCTTAGTGGTTCAGGTTACAATGTGATGGAGTATCTATTCTTCTTATTATTATATGCAATCAGAAAAATAAATAACTTCTTCATGGAAGACATTTCCTTCTGTTTTTAAGCCCGGTTCCTGAACAAGCAGAGCTTCAAATGTCAAGAGACTTTAAAACAGTGTTTGAAAGCATGATGGAGCTTCAGGAGGTCTAGCTGAGAAGAGGAACAAGAGCAGGAGGAGTTCTGTTGTCCTCCTGATCAACGGATCTGTTCCAATAAAGCTTCATCCAGCCTCCGGGGTCCTAGAGCAGCTCCAACGGCCGACAGCCTCCGCAGAGGGACGCTCCCCCTGGTGGTGGTATACGTCCCCTCACCACTAGAGGGCGCCACATCACACCACCGGCTGCTGTTGTGAGATATGACGGAACAGGAGCTGAGGCCACGCAACGGAAACCATTTATCTGGACTCTGAATATAATTTGGCACATTTCAACAACAAGGCAATTCAAAATGCTTCAGATAAAACATGAAAACATGAAAACATGAAAACATGAAAATATGAAAATATGAAAACATGAAAACATGAAAATATGAAAACATAAAAACATGAAAACATAAAAACATAAAAACATGAAAACATGAAAAACATGAAAACATGAAAACATGAA
This sequence comes from Liparis tanakae, assembly GCA_036178185.1. Taxonomy (NCBI): domain Eukaryota; kingdom Metazoa; phylum Chordata; class Actinopteri; order Perciformes; family Liparidae; genus Liparis; species Liparis tanakae. The sequence continues at coordinate 454,843 of CM070111.1, read as the reverse complement.
AACATGAAAACATAAAAACATGAAAACATGTAACATGAAACATGAAAACATGAAACATGAAAACAGATGGAACGTGGAAACATGGAAAGGATGAGGGCATGAAACGTGGAGGAGCATGAGAACATGAAACATGAAAACATGAAAAGACGTGGAGACTGAAGGCATGAGGCTGAGAAGCATGAGGAAACTGAGACATGGGGAAAGGAGAGCTGTGGGACATGAACGTGAGAGACATGGAGGCATGGAGGCATGGAGACGTGAAAGAGACAGTAAGGGGCATGGGAGCTGGGCGGAGACTGAGGGACGTGGACGTGTGGAGAACAGTGGAGACGTGAGGGAGAAAACATGGGACTAAAATGAGACATGAGACGTGGAGACATGAAAGCATGGGAGAGCATGAGAGGAGCGTGGAGACATGGAAGAGATGGAAAGACTGTGGAGGCATGAGACGTGAGAGGACATGGAGGAGCTGGGAGCATGGGGACGTGAGAGACGTGAGGAGCTGGAGGGCTGAGGAACTGAAGGAGCGTGAGGAGGCATGGGGCAGTGAGGAGACGTGCATGAGGTGGAGCATGGGGCAGCGGAGGACGTGGAGAGGCATGGGAGAGCATGAGGGCATGAGGAGTGGAGCTGTGGAGCGTGGGGCATGGGGCGTGGAGCTGTGGGAGAGAGGGAGCGTGAGAGGCTGAGATGGGGAGCTGTGGGAGCGTGGAGATGTGGAGGCAGCGGAGACGTGGAGACTGTGGAGGCATGTGGAGCATGGGGAGGCGTGAGGGGAGACTGGAGAGGGAGACGTGGAGGATGGGCAGTGGGGCTGGAGGGCGTGGAGATGTGGAGACGTGGAGGACGGAGGGCAGTGATGGAACATGAGAACATGAAGAAGCTGAAAAACATGAAAACATGAAAACATGAAAACATGAAAACATGAAAACATAAAAACATGAAAACATAAAAACATGAAAACATGAAAACATAAGAACATGAAAACATGAAAACATAAAAACATGAAAACATGAAAACATGAAAACATGAAAACATAAAAACATGAAAACATAAAAACATGAAAACATGAAAACATAAGAACATGAAAACATGAAAACATGAAAACATGAAAACAAAAACTAGGGTTGGGCACGTTAACGCGTTAATCGTGCGTTAACGCATCACTTAATTAACGCCGACAATTATTTTATCGCGCGTTAACGCAGGTTTTATTATTTATTTTATTATTGTAAAAGTATGTTGCATCTCATTTACATGACGAACACCTCGATGAACCATACAAGCAGACACAGTGGAGGAGAGCTAGAGCTGAACCAGGAGGAGCTAAGGGACTCTTTGTGACATTCGTCCCGATGTGCGCGACACGCCGAGCTCTACGGCGAGACGTGTTCACGACACACGTAGAGACAGAAGGACGTGTGTTAATGACGTGTGTTAAGGACGTGTCTCAAGGACGTGTCTCAAGGACGTGTCTCAAGGACGTGCTGCTGACGCGTTGGTGATGATGTTGGCACATGCGTACCTGTGTACCAGTGATGTGCTCCTGACACATGATGGTGATGAAGTGTGCGCTGCATCACATGATGGTGATGTATGTTTGTCGTGTTCTGCTTTAGTAAATGTGATCACATGTTGGTGCTTCACCTCTAACATTGATGCAGTCGCAATAAGCTTTACTTCTGTGTTTGTTCTGATACCATTGTTTAAGTTGAGATCTACACAAAGTATTCATTTTATTTAACTGCTACTATACACACATGCTGATGTTAAGTGTTTGTTTGCATAACAGGTTTTATGGCCCTTTAGTTCATCTGGCAGAACATTTAAAATAGAAGAGCTATACACTACTTTTGAATTCATTATTGGATTTTGCGTACACAAATGCGATTAATCGCACGATTAATTGGGGAAATCATGCGATTAATCGCGATTAAAAATTGTAATCGTTGCCCAGCCCTAATAAAACCATAAAAACATGAAAACATAAAAACATGAAAACATAAAAACATAATGCAAAAGAAACTCTTAAGATCATTTAATTAACCGAAGTAGAAAGTACATTATGGAATGAGAGTAAAACAATACAGCAGTGAAAGTCACAAATGGATCAATATCCTGGATTATGGTTCAATTAAAGGGTCTCTGGTGGTCTCTGGGGGTCTCTGGGGGTCTCCGATGGTCTCTGGGTGTCTCTGGAGGTCTATGTGGGTCTCTGGTGGTCTCTGGTGGTCTCTGGTGGTCTCTGGTGGTCTCTTTGGGTCTCTGGTGGTCTATAGTGGTCCCTGTGGGTCTCTGGGGGTCTCCGATTGTCTCTGGGTGTCTGGAGGTCTATGTGGGTCTCTGGTGGCCTCAGATGGTCTCTGTGGATCTCTTGTGGTCTCTGGTGGTCTCTGCTGGTCTCTTTGGGTCTCTGGTGGTCTATAGTGGTCTATTGTGGTCCCTGTGGGTCTCTGATGGTCTCTGGGTGTCTCTGGAGGTCTATGTGGGTCTCTGGTGGCCTCAGAGGGTCTCTGTGGGTCTCTGGTAGTCTCTATAGGTCTCTGGGGGTCTCTTCCTGCTTGGTGTCTGTTCCCTGAATCATCTTCTCTGACTCCTCTAACAGTTTTTCTGAGTCTATCTGTAGTTGTTCAAGAGCCTCTTCTCTTTTATTCAGATTCCATTTGTAGTTACTGATGATCTCTTTCAACCCAACACATTGTAGTTTAACCCTTTTCAATTCATCTCTCTCTTTCTCTCCCTCTGGTTTCTCTCCCTCTGGTTTCTCTCTCTCCACTGACTTTAACCTCTCCTCAGTTTCCTCCTTCTCTCTCTCCATCCCGGCCAGTTGCTCCTTCAGTTGATCTCTCAGCTTCTTCAGCTCCTCCGTCGGTCTCCTCAACAGATTCACCAGGTCTTCACCTTCTTTCTCTTTCTTCTCTAACTTCTCCTTCACTTCAGCCAGTTCCTCCACCAGGTCTTCACCTTCTTTCTCTTTCTTCTCCTTCACTTCAGCCAGTTCCTTCTCAGTCTTCTGGCTCTCTGTTTGTGAGACCTTCAGGTACTCTGTGGAGCAGACAGGCCGGTTAGTTAGTTAGTTAGTGAGTGTGTGTGTGTGTGTGTGTGTGTGTGTGTGTGTGTGTGTGTGTGTGTGTGTGTGTGTGTGTGTGTGTGTGTGTGTGTGTGTGTGTGTGTGTGTGTGTGTGTGTGTGTGTGTGTGTGTGTGTGTGTGTGTTGTGAGGAGCTCTAGAGTTGCAGACAGAGCGTAGTGGCGGTGATCGCTGGTAAACTTGTACTTTTTGAATAAAACACTTGCTGCTGTGCAGTTTTAAACGTTATACTCGGTTTGTGGACCTACTTTCTGTGACGCCTGTTCCTTCACCTGTCGATCCACCCGAGGAGGCCGAGAGAGAGACCCGAGACCCCGAGGTGGGTCTGAGCTACACCGACTGACCTCAGCTCCAGGGCACAAACTGACTCTTCACACACACCACTGACACTCGTACTGGGAGAGATAGAACGTAACTGGGAGACCTCCGGCTCTCGGTCGAACCGCGGTTGGTTCAGACCGAGAGAGGGGCTCGAAACTCTCGAGTCCTCGTCGCGGAGTTTGTCATGAATTAAGTATAATAGGTCTGAGTGTCTCCTACCGACCACTATCCGAGCGTTGTACGCTCGAGTGTGTCGAGGTGAGAAAAGTCCTAACGTTTAATTGAATGCCCGATGTTTCTCTCCGTGGAGATTGTTCCGACATCATCCGGGGTGTCGCGCCGAGCAGAGCAGCCTCCGCTGTCGAGGTGCACAGTCGCTCATCAGGCCCGAGCGGTCGCAGTATCATACAGAGGGAGCTTTAGATCTCCGCCTCCCTCCCCTTAGCACGGTCCTGGCCCTCGCTCCAGACCATTTCCCCCTCGACGAAAAACGGGGATACCGCGGCCGGGGTGACCGTCAGACGAGAGGCCGGGCATCGTGACCCGTGTCCTCTCCGGGGCGCAGGTCGCCAGCAAGGTGAGGCGCTGCACCTGGGCGTCGCCGAATGCTTTAGGCAGTTTTATGCACTTCTGTCCTTTAGATTACGCTTATTCCCTCAAGATAAAGGTGTGAGCCGGCTGGCACCTTAACCCCATCTCCCCCCCTTCCCCCCCCCACTCCACTCCTCTCCCCCACAACAAATAATAAGCGGCGTCGCTTTTCTTTCGTCCTCCTAGGCGATTCAAATGTGCGCACGTTTAACAGTGTGTGTGTGTGTGTGTGAGTGTGTGTTTTTTAGTGTGTATGAGTGTGTTGTGTAAAGCATTCATTTGTAACATACCTCTTTCCTTCCTCCTGCACCTCCACACACAGGCGGCGGCGGCCAGCAGAGCGATGGCGATGGCGCTGACGGCGAGACAAGCAGCAGAACTACACAAGCCCACGTAGAACTCCTCTGAAACCACAGAACACCCGGTCAGTCGCCCGGCGAGTCGCCCGGCCAGTCGCCCGGCCAGTCGCCCGGCCAGTCGCCCGGCCAGTCGCCCGGTCAGTCGCCCGGTCAGTCGCCCGGCGAGTCGCCCGGCGAGTCGCCCGGCGAGTCGCCCGGTCAGTCGCCCGGCGAGTCTCCCGTCAGCCGCGCCCAGGAGCCACGAAGGCGTCGCCAGCGCGTGAAGAGTTCACCTGGAACCGAGAGGTGGGCCTCTCTGGTCTGGTTGCTGGTCTTCTGGTGGACTCGGCAGGTGAAGCTGTTGTTGCGTCTCTTCTCCACCGTCACTCTGCTGCTGACGGTGTACAGGTCATCAGGACCTCTGGCTGTCTCCGCAGGGCCAGCAGAGAGGAGCTTTCCCTCGCCGTCCAGCCACAACACCTCAGGCTCCGGGTTCCAGCCTCCGGACTGGCAGTGGAGCACCACTCCTCCTCGGGCTCGGTCCAGCCCTGACAGACGGAGGCCGGGCGAGGACGCGGCGCCTGAGGAGCCGGTGAGACGTGACGGTCAGTACCGGGTCCGTTAAACAGATGATACCGAGCCCGGTTCTGTCCGGTAAGCATATTGTTGGTGACGATGCTGCCGGACGCGGCCTTACCTACAACGAGCTGCACGGTGGAGTGCGTGTTTGAATCTGGGAAGTAACATCTGTACGTTCCCTCATCGGAGAGTTTGACCTGGGAGAGCGTCAGAGAAACGTCTCCGTGCCGCAGCCGCTGCACCGACACCGAGGTCCGGCCTTTGAAGGACGGGTACTGGTTGCTGTGGAGGTCTCGGCCTTCGTGCCACACGTGGACGAATCTGGGACTCAGGTCCAGTCTCGCCCACTCAAACGTCAGAGCGGTAGCGTCTGCCGCCGGCTGCAGGCGGCACGACAGCGTGGCGTCGTCGCCGATCGTCACCACCACCGGCTGCTGGGGTCCGACCACCTGGAACTGAGCTGAGACAAACATGGAGTAGATTTTATGTGAACTTGTACATGCCTGTGTTTTAGTTGAATACATTTAGAAAGATAAGATCATTGAATAGTGGATATTATGAGGAATATTCTGGAGAATGTATTGAGGAAAACACAGAAAAGTATGATATTTGTAACTGTGGTTGATTGAATGTTGTCTTATACTGTGTTCACACCGGACGCGTCGAAATCTCGACGCGCGTCGAGTTTACATGTTAAGTCAATGCAAAGCTGCGTCAAAGCTGCGTTGCTGCGTATTTTCCTGCGTGCAGCGCGTCAGGCGCCACAGAGCAGCACGAACAGAGCGAATGTCGCCGGGCGAACTGAGCGAACAGAGCGGATGTCGCAGCTCCTTGTCGCGCGAGTTGAAATTTCTGAACTGGAGCAGCAGAAACGCGTGAGTCATAGTTGCGTGAGTCATAGTTGCGTGAGTCATAGTTGCGTCAGCCAATCAGCGTTGAGAAGCTCCGCTCGTCATCGTTCTGCCGGCCGGTTTAGAAAGTGGAGGAAAAGATTCTTGTCGCCGTTCGTGGGCAAAACAAACTTTATGACACGACTCTTTACTTACCGAAACCGTAGCGATAAAGATGAAGCGTGGAAGGAGGTGGGAGAAGCCGTGGGACGACCGATACGTTTAGAGTGTGTGCGTTTGCTTTTATTCTCGCTGTGTGTTACTTCACTATGAACCAAGCGCCGGCATACGTGTTTCATGTAGAGGAGATCTGCCGCCGGAGGAGGAAAAGTCTAGAGACACGAACCAGAGAGAGAAGAGAGAGAGAGAGAGAGAGAGAGAGACGAATCATAGAGAGAAGTGAGAGAGAGAGAGAGAGAGAGAGAGACACGAATCATAGAGAGAAGTGAGAGAGAGAGAGAGAGAGAGAGACACGAATCATAGAGAGAAGTGAGAGAGAGAGAGAGACACGAATCATAGAGAGAAGTGAGAGAGCAGCTCGGTCCGCTAACAAGTGGAAGCTCTCTGCGGTTCTGACGTTCCTCGACCCGTGTTTACTCCGCGGGAGACGAGCGGGAACATGGGGGGAGGGGCGGAGGAGACGAGTGGGAACATGGGGGGAGGGGCAGAGGAGACTAGCGGGAACATGAGGGGAGGGGCGGAGGAGACGAGTGGGAACATGGGGGGAGGGGCGGAGGAGACGAGTGGGAACATGGGGGGAGGCGGAGGAGACGAGTGGGAACATGGGGGAGGGCGGAGGAGACTAGCGGGAACATGAGGGGAGGCGGAGGAGACGAGTGGGAACATGGGGGAGGCGGAGGAGACGAGTGGGAACATGGGGGAGGCGGAGGAGACGAGTGAGAACATGGGGAGGGCGGAGGAGACAGCGGGGACATGGGGGAGGGAGGAGGACGAGCGGGAACATGGGGGGAGGGGCGGAGGAGACGAGTGGGAACATGGGGGGAGGGGCGGAGGAGACGAGTGGGAACATGGGGGGAGGGGCGTGGAAGTCAGGACCGCAGAGTCCAGAGAGAAGGAGAGAGAGGGGCAGCAGCAGGGCGACTCACAGGGCGACAAGTGAAGACACAACATCTCAGGCTGGTTAAGGAAAAGATTCATATGGCTGAAGAAGCGGGCGCGATAAGCCACGCCCCCAACTCGATAAGCCACGCCCCCGCTGCGTCTCGTCTCGACGCGTCCGGTGTGAACACCCTTTTTCAACGCGCGTCGAAAATGCTGCGTCAGACGCGTCGAGAATTTTTTCAATGCGTCTGGTGTGAACGTAGCATTATGGTTATGATAACGATAGCGAAGTAGTGGGTTTCTCTTAAAGGGGTCGTAAAGTGTCCGTTTCCAGGAAGAAACTCTTATTTTGAAGTTATTATTTAGAAAAGTCTCCTGAAAACCGTGTGTGTACCTCCACAGCAGTGTACGAGGAGGAGGAGCAGCGCGCCGCGGGAGGAAAGAGTGGCGCTGCACGCCGTTCACGGCCTCCTCTTCCGGTGAAGCATCGCAGACTTCTGAGGAATTAAAATACAGGAAAACAAGTCATTCATTCCTAAAGACAGAACAGAAGAGGTATACATTCATGGTGGTACTCATCAGCGCTCTGCAGATTCACTGAGGTCTTTGAATGCCTCCTAACGTGTAGGTCAGCGGGCCACCTTGCTGCAGGGAAGGCCTCCATGAGACGTTGAGCTCTTGACTTGCTTTAAGCTTTGGCAACGTGGATCCATAAGGCTCCATTTATAAATGCTGCTATGTTCGAAAGTGGAACAAAAGAATCTATTTATGACGTGGAATTAAAAAAATGAATTTCCCTCTCAAACAGACGGGGAAATCAAAATGAGTCAGGAAGTGGGAAGAAGAGCGTTAGTTCTGATCCAAAGGTCTTCTCAGTTTGATCACTTTAATCTGTATTTGATTTTAGATGTGATGTCATTGTAAACGATAAACACTCCATAACAAACAGGTGACTAATATTCCTCAAGTTCTAGTTTCACAAGCAAAACTTGCCAGTAATTTATTTTGTTTGTTTGCGTATTAAAGACACAAATCTACCTCCATGGTGCCTGGAGCCGCCGGCGACTGAAGACAAGCCTGCGTGGCAGTAAACAGTCAAACATTAACTCATCATCAAAATAATCAAACATTGACTCGCTGCACATTAAGGTTTATTCCTCCGGTTTGAAAAAAACTTTTGTCATTTTTAGCGTTGATTGTTCACCCTGTGGTTTCTTTTATTTCTGAGGTGAGGATGAAAGCCTTTTCAAATAAGTGCAAAGAGTTAAAACATTAAAAAAACATCTCACAACAGCAGAAAACAACTCGCCAACACTTTGTTACATATAGAATATACAATATTTATCTTCATCACTCCCCGTATGCAGCAGACTTCACTCCAGACTCTTGAGAGACGTTGAACGGTAGTCTGTATACACACACACACATATATAACACTTGTTATTCTGCTCTCATGTTAAAGACATTTACAAGTGTGGAGATAATGTATGAACTGTTCAAATACATTTCAACAAACACAAAATAAGTTTACTTGCTTTTGGATTGCTGCAACAACTCCTGTCACACTCCCGGGCCACTTAGCGTGGCCAGACTCGTCCTACCCGTCGTCTCCGCTGCAGCTGGTGTCGGGGAGAGACCCGACACCCCTGATGCCCACAGCTTGTAGTCCTCCTCATTTGGAGCCACTCCCCCTCCCCTCCACAGCGAAGTCTAACCACGCCCCAGACACCAAAAACGGGGTTTCCCGGGGAGAGAAAAGAGGAACATTTGAATGTGAAACACTGATTTCGCCTCTAGTTGTGCTTTATGGAATTTCTACAGGCGAGCAGGAAACTGAGAAAAGGTAAGTGAGCCCAGGATCTCTATCTGGATGTGCTTTTGGGACGATTTTGTCATCACGTTAATTGTGTTCTATTGACTTTGAAAGTTATAGAGATATCAACATTGCAGGTAAGTTAAATAAAGAATATTTTGAATATTAGTATTTGGTAAAAAACTAAGATTTTGCACTAAGCCTCAAAAGAGCAAGAGCAATTAAAATGCGATGGAAACAACGTGCTCTGTAGAAGCCAGTTTGCCCATCCCCAGGCATCAGGTTTTCTATTGTAATATATATATATATATATATATATATATATATATATATATATATATATATATATATATATGTGAATCTAAAATGAGTTTGGCTAATATTAAGTGCTATGTTACCACTACGTTTTGGATTTGATTGTGTTGTGTGCCGTTGTCTTGAGATGAGATGAGATGAGTGTGTGTGTGTCCAAGAGGTTTAATAAGAACTGTCTGCTACACAGAACACATATACTCTTAATAACTGTTCATTGTATTGTAGATGTAGATATTGTTCTTTCAACTCTCGTCCTAAATTCAATCCAAAATGTAGTTTCATCCACCGTATTCCAACTTTTCCGTCTCTACACAACTGGACGTCCTGAAGCTGCAGCCATGCTCACAAAGACAGTAAGTAGCCATAACTCTTAACTTTTTTTAGAAGTGATAACTTAATGACTGCTCAACTTGAAGCAATGACATCACATGTTTAAAACTGGGTGTATGTGTGTCTCTTTGTCTGGTTAGCTAGCGTTAACTTTAAAGTTATTCCGCTCTGTTATCAAAGCCTGTTCATGTTGGCTCACGGGTAACGTTTACATGAATACAAGCAAACGTGACTTGGATTTATTTCTGTGGCGAGTGCTTCTGTCTTGAGATAAGATGCTTGTGAGTGTGTGTGTATCCAAGAGGTGTAATAAGAACTGTCTTCTACATAGAACACACACACTTTTCATAACTGTTTATTGTATTGTAGATGTAGATATTGTTCTTTCAACTCTAGTCCCAAATTCTTTCAAAACTAGTTTCATCCACCGTAATCCTAATTTTCCGTCCCTACACAACTAGACGTCCTGAAGCTCGAGCCCTGGTTTCAACCAAATCATTTAAGAACAATATCTTGACTTATATGTTGCTGCTGGCTGCACATGGTTACCATAGCTGTACTCATAAAGACGGTAAGTAGCCATAACTCTTTGTTTTGTTTTTAGAATTGATAACTTAATGACTGCTCAACTTGAGGTAAAGACCTCACATGCTTAAAATTGTGTGTATTTGTGTCTTTTTGTCTGGTTAGCTAGCGTTATCTTCAAAGTTATTTTTCTCCATTTTTATCAAACCCTTTTCATGTTGGCTCCGAGTAACGTTTACATAAATACACGCAAATGTGACTTTTATATATTTCTGTGGCGAGTGCTTCTGTCTTGACATAAGATGCTTGTGTGTGTGTCCAAGAGGTGTAATAAGAACTGTCTTCTACATAGAACACACACACTCTTAATAACTGTTCATTGTATTGTAGATGTAGATATTGTTCTTTCAACTCTCGTCCTAAATTCAATCCAAAATGATGATAACTTAATGACTGCTCAACTTGAAGCAACAGGGCTGCCAACTCTCACGGTTTCACCGTGTGACGCACGCTTTTGCGTGTTTTCACACGCTCTCACGCCACACACCCAATTTCTCACGGCAAAAGAAATTCAGATTTTTGGCGGAGGCGCGTTCGTTCCTTTTCAAATTCCCCGATGATAGATGGCGCTAAGGAGCGCATCTGTCAACCTGTTCGCTGCATACACACCTATTTACCCCAAAGAAGACCGAAATTAGCAGCAGAAGAAGATTTTCAAAACGACACAACCGCGGGAGAAACTCAGGAGGAGCAGAGACGACGGTATGTTTTACATGTTGTTCAATTAAGTTCTCACTCTCTTAAACTTTAAAGCTTGAAAGAAATTATTCGTTGTGTTTATGCGTGTGATTTTGTGTGGTGAATGTAAACTCAGCTGTCATAATAAGCAGCAGGAGAGCACCTTGTTAACCTCTTGGTATACTGCAAGATGTATTGCAAATAATTTAACATAAAGACAGGACATTTGTGCAATTGAATTAGCCATGTTTTTGTAAATGAGAGTAGAGTTATTAAAAAAAACATTTTAATTCTTTAAGGTAGCAAAGATGTCTCGTAAAAGACCTTTGCCAGGCCCAGGACAAAGGGGAAGTCTATTATATTATTTAAAGAACCAGCCAAGTCAAAAAAGATAGACAAACACACTGTCAGAACAGCCAACAACAGAGCAACAGACAGAGGAACAACAGACAGGACAGAAAGAGCCGGAGACCGGACAGAGGGAGCAACAGACAGGACAAACTGAAGAGGAGAAACAGACGGGAGCGATAGAAGCACATGCAGAAGAGCAACAGACTAGCCTGGATACCAGACCGAACTTAGCCCCGCCCTAAATAAATTTGGTCGGGAAGTTGGGTCTGGCATTGCTCCATTGGGGAGAAATTATTCTCCGGTCAAAAATTGACCGGGCCAATCAAATTGTCAGGGCGGGCTTTATACAATGACGGACAGATGATCCACAGTAACGTAACCAACTACGTCAACAAAAGGCGCTTGCTTCTTCCAGTGTGCGTGCAGTTGAGTTCAACAACTATGCGTCGCTTAAAATACGTCACATACTCCGTTGCTCTGATTGGTTGTAGCTCTATCCAATTGAGCGAAGAGTCATTTGCTTTCCTGGTTCGGTTGAGACCCGCCCCATAATCACAGCCCAACGGAGCGGTATCAGACTCACATTCTGACTAGAATTCTGAGTATGACATCGTCAGGCTAGCAACAGACAGGACAAATAGAACAACCAACAGTGCAGATGGAAGAAGACACAGAGGGACAGACAGAAGATACTCCCCCAATCCAACAACAGGGCCAGAAGAGGGGTGCTCTGGCTGGAGCAGCAACATATAGAACCCTTTTCCAAAATGAGTGGACCTCTACATGGCCATTTATTACAAGAGGGAGCCTCAACACGCACTACTGGTGTGCAGTCTGCCGTATTGAGAACACATGTTGCCACCAGGGTGTGACAGATGTAGTGCACCACATAAAAACTAAAGGCCACCAAGAAAAGCAACGAGCTCTTCAGTCCACAGCCAGAATCTCAGCATATACAATGCCCGCTCCCTCTGTTGGAGGGATGTCTGCACAAGAGGTTAAGGTATGATGTGTGTAATAGTCCTGTCAAGGTTTAGTCAAGAGTTTTGTGTTCTATTTGAATACGATAATGTCATGGTTAATAGTTTTGACTAATTTGTGGTTTGTATTTCAGTGTATTACAGTCCAATTTTCTTAATTTGAGATCTTAGTTGCTGAATGTGTTTTTTACCTGTGCCCAATTAGCACAGGTGTTCATTGGAAATAAACTATAGTCTTTTGGGAAGATTAATCATTTTTCAATTTCTTACAGACAAGAAGGGCTGAGGTCAAAATGACAGCTGGGTTGGTGGTCCATAATGTTCCTCTAGCCTTTGCAGACCACCTGGGGCCTCTCCTTAAAGAGTGTTTTGGAGATTCAAAGACGCCGCAGGACTACAGGTGTGCCAGGACTAAGTCATCCTGCATTATCAATGAAGCGCTGGCGCCTCATTTTACCCAAGAGCTTGTAAAGGAGCTAAAAAACGGCCCATATACCCTTGTTACGGATGGGTCAAATGACACAGGTATTTCCCAAACTATTTATCTCTTCTGCAAAACATTTGCTTTGTGTAAACATCGAACAAAATGTACATTTGTATAATTTTAACTTGTCATTATAGGAGCGCAAAAGATGAACCCTCTTAGTGTCCGGGTCTTCATAGGAGGCAAAGTTGTGCACCAATTTTTGAGCATGTGCACAACAAGTGGGAAGACATGTGGAACAGCAAGCACGATCTTCGCCAAGATGAACTCCACCCTAGAGGAGCATGGTATCCTTTGGGAGAACTGCGTTGCTCTCTCAGTTGACAATGCACCTGTAAACATTGGACCACACAATTCCATCGCCTCTAGGGTGCTCCAGAAACACCCCAATACCTACATTCATGGCTGTCCTTGTCATGTGGCACACAACACTGCCAAAGCTGCAGGAGGGGGATTTTTTAAAGTGAGTTAAGGCCTGATTTATCTCTACATGTAACTTTATATTTGTATCCTAATTACATGCATTGACTGAATATTATGATTTGATTAATGCATTGTAGGTGTCTGGTTTTGATTTGGAGGACATGGTCGTGGACATTGGATACTGGTTCAAAGGTAGCACAAATCGTAAAGGATACCTGACAGGTATGCATGTTTGATACTATTTAGTGTAATATTGAAATGCAGAGCTTAAGAAAAGATATGATATGGAATTAAATGTTTGAAACAGAGTTTTGCGAGCTGCATGAAGCTGAGTACATGGAGGTCCTCCTGCACAGCTCAGTTCGTTGGCTAAGCCTTGAACGTTGTGTGACCAGAATCCTGAGGCTTTACGAACCTCTCACGAGCTACTTCAAATCTGCAAGTATGGTCATCAATTTTCTATTTCATTATGCAGCAACTACATGGATTGTTACATACTTATTGACAACCTCTTGTTTTGTATTATTTATTAATTGATTCAAGATGAAAATCAGGCCAGATTCAAGAGGCTTGTGCAGGAATTTACTGACCCCATGACAGAAGTGTACCTGCTGTTCTACCAAGCCACCGTACCAACCTTCACTGACTTCAACTTGCTTCTCCAGAGACAGCAGTCAGCCATATATTTGTTACACGATGAGGTGGGTTTGGATCTTGCTGTTTTTTCCCTTCTGTGTTTCTTGCTGATATCTGCAGGGATCTAATATTATTTCTGTAAATGTCGGTCATAGATGGTGAAATTCATTCGCAAGCTGTGTTCCAGATTTATGGTTCCAGCAGCTCTGCAAGGCCATGAGGAGCCTTGTGCAATTGCCTATGAAGAGAAGGCAAACCATTTGCCAGGTTAGTGTTTGACTATTATTATGATCATACACTGTGATATAGATCAAATGTGATATTTAGCCTTTTGCCACTTCATGAGTAGAAATCTAAGGTTTGTGGTAGTCCTCCCAACAATGAGCTTCTGGTTGGATTTCTTGCCCCATGTGTCAAGCTGATATTGCTGTATCAGTGTGTTAAACCATTTATGTTAACCTAATATGCTATATCTTTGCAGGGAAAAAGTTGAACATTGGGTTCACAACCAGGGCTAAACTCACCAGATATCTGGATGAGGGTGACATCACACAACGGCAGGTGGATAAATTCCATGAAGCTGTGCTAAGCTTCTTAACAAGTGCTGTGGGCTATGCACTTAGGAAGCTGCCACTGGACGAGCCACTGATCAAACACGCAACATTTGTAGATGTGCGGCAGAGGGTTGAAAGTGGCATTGAAGATGTCCTTTACTTTGTTGAAAGGTTAGTTTATTTCTTTAATTATTGTCTACCATCTTAGTTAAAATGCTTATGATGAGGTATATTCACTCTTAAACTACACATGAGTTATTATTATATGGCTTTTCCTTAAAGATGTATATGAACTGACTTTTGAGTTTCATGCTGTGACGGTTACTCATCCGGTTCAGCTACACATTGTTGTTCTCTACCGTCCCCCTGGTTCTTTGGGAGACTTCTTGGAGGAGCTGGACGTCCTCCTGTCCAACTTCCCGGAGGACGGCCCCCCGCTCATCCTTCTGGGTGACTTGACCATCCAGACTGAGAAGTCATGTGATCTCTTACTCTTACTGTCTTCCTTTAACCTCTCACTTAGTCCCTCCCCTCCTGCTCACAAAGCTGGCAACCACCTTGATTACATTTTTACCTGAGACTGCTCTACCTCTAACCTCACTGTAACTCCTCTGCATGTCTCTGACCACTACTTCATCTCTTACTCTCTCTCACTCTCTGGTACTGATAACCCACCCGTATCCACAGACTCTGTACCTGTACGACGCAACATTCGCACCCTCTGTCCCTCCTCTCTGGCCTCCTCTGTCCTATCTGCTCTCCCCTCAACTGACTCCTTCTCACTCATGCAGCCTAACTCTGCCGCAGACACTCTCCTCTCGTCCCTGTCTTCATCTCTTGATTCGCTTTGTCCTATTAAGACGCGACAGGTTCGCAAATCCTCTCCGGCTCCCTGCTTGTCCGACTCGGTGCGTGCCGAGAGAGCCAACTTGCGAGCGACGGAAAGGAAATGGCGCAAATCGAATCAAGCGGAAGACCTGCTCTGCTATCAATCTCTGCTCTGCTATCAATCTGTGTTGGCCCCTACCCTGACTGCCAGGAGCCTCGGGGTGACGCTAGACAGTCAACTCTCCCTGACGGCCAACATCGCTGCGACATCGCGTTCCTGTAGGTACATGCTGCACAACATCTGGAGAATACGACCTCTTCTTACCCAGAAGGTAACGCAGGTTCTGGTCCAGGCTCTGGTCATTTCGCGCCTCGACTACTGCAACTCTCTTCTGGCTGGTCTACCTGCTAAGGCCATCCGGCCTCTGCAGCTCATCCAGAATGCAGCAGCTCGACTGGTCTTCAGCCTCCGAAATTCACCCACACCACTCCGCTCCTCCGCTCTCTTCACTGGCTACGGTGGCGGCCGCATCCGCTTCAAAACATTGGTTCTTGGTACCGTGCTCTGAACGGATCGGGCCCCGTCTACATCCGGGATGTGGTCACACCGTACACCCCGGCACGTTCGCTCCGCTCGGCAACAGCCAACCGACTTGTGACTCCGTCACCTCGAGCTAACCACTCGAAATCCAGACTGTTTGCTGTCCTGGCTCCTCAGTGGTGGAACCAGCTCCCCACTGACACCAGGACAGCAGAAAGTCTCTACATCTTCCGCCGAAAACTGAAAACGCACCTTTTCCGACTATATCTGGATTAATCACAGACTTGCACTTTGGTAGCACTTGAATGGCTCTTATTATGGTACTTTTGTAGTTTGACTATGTTGAGGAAATGTTACTTTCTGTATTCTTGTTGTTCTTAGTTTGTACTCTAGGTTGAAATGCACTTATTGTAAGTCGCTTTGGATAAAAGCGTCTGCTAAATGACATGTAATGTAATGTAATGTAACAGGCTCATGGAACAGAATCATGGAACAGAATCATGGAACAGGCTCAAAGCTCAGCAGAGCACACAAGTTAAAAGGAAGTTGGTTCATGAATGACTTTAACCATATTATATATAATGATAATGTAAAGTTGTTATTACTATTATTACGGCCCGATCACTGAATTATTCAGAGGACCTTTTTTCTTAAAATGTTAGTTATTAATATTTAGCTTTGCGGTCAGAACAATCAAAAGACTGTAGTTATAAAAGCTTTGAGGTGTCATCAAACAACGTGGATGTGGTGTGGAGACAACAAAAAAGTCACCTGCACCCCGTTGTCACCTTTTTCACCCCTCATGAGTTTGCAGGTATGATTATAACTCTGATACACAGAGCACATATACTCTTAATAACTGTTCATTGTATTGTAGATGTAGATATTGTTCTTTCAACTCTCTTACCTAAATTCAATCCAAAATGTAGTTTCATCCACCGTAATCCAATTTTTCCGTCCCTACACAACTGGACGTCCTGAAGCTGCAGCCATGCTCACAAAGATGGTAAGTAGCCATAACTCTTAACTTTTTTTAGAAGTGATAACTTAATGACTGCACAACTTGAGGCAATGACATCACATACTCAAAACTGGGTGTATGTTTGTCTCTACGGCTGGTTAGCGTGCGTTAACTTAAAGTTATTCCCTTCGTTATCAAACCCTTTTCATGTTTGCTCACATATGCAACGTAAAACAAAACAGAAACACTTTTCATAACTGTTCATTGTATTGTAGATATCGTTCTTTGAAGTCTAGTCCCGAATTCAATCCAAAATTAAGTTTCATCCACCGTGTTACGACTCCAACTGGCTCAGAGTGGGACGCAACATAAGGGCAGCAGGTTTGAATAAGTGAGGGCACAGTCACATCAACTCAAGACACAAAAAGGTATAATGAAATAATTTATTAACAAGCAGCAGCACAGGGACCAACAAGGACGTCAGTGGCACCAAAGAAAAGAACATAACAAAACCCACGTTCCCCCCTTTACAGGTGCTGTGCACCCAAAAGTACAGTGGGTGGTGCTCACTCTAACCTAGGGTATTAACAACATGTAAACCTACGTGTATGTAGTATGTAAACCCCAGGGTATCTTACCTGTCCTTATTGACCCTGTGCGCCCAATACAAAGGAACTAACAAAGACAACACAAAAGTAGGCTTCTAACAAAAGATGGAATAGGGTTTACCAAAAACTAGACAACAAACAACACACTAACACACACTATAGCTGTCCGTGCTCGCCACAGCGCAACAGCAACCAAAAACCCAACCTCTCACTCTGAACAAACACAGGACTACTTAAAGGGGAATGGTTGATGGGGGATCAGCAACAGGTGTGATGATTTGATGACTGGAACCAGGTGTGCATGTCTGTGAAGTATGAGAATGACAACAGGAGGGGGAGACAAAGCAACAACACAAAACAAGACCAAAACACAACACAAAACAATACATATAGACCAGTGTCCGTAACACACCGTAATCCTATTTCTCTGTCTCTACACAACTATACGTCCTGAAGAACGAGCCCTGGTTTAACCCCCAAAATAAAACAAGTATCCTGAATTGGTGAGTATGGTGAGTAGTTTGGCTTTCTTTAATTTATTGTCCATAACTCAATTTTTTATATTAAATTCATGGAGAAAAACTGTCAGAAAATTGTTTCCCTGAATAAGACAAATATATATACTTATTCTGCAGTAGCTAGCTAGCTTCACGGGCAAAAACGTATATTTAGATTTTTAAATTTTTACAAAATGACATTGCAGGTAGCTTGACGTTAACTTGTATGCAACAGGAGTGGACTTATTGATTTATTATTTTTTGTTCTGTCTTTCTTTAAAGCTTTACTTCTTTTCGTGCTCACCAGACTGCAGTTATTTCAATAAGAGTTGTTCTCCTCTACCTGTGAGGGTTTTCATGGAGAGCAGTGAGGAACATCAAAGAATTCATCTCATCAAATTCTAAAAGTACCGTGACCTCATGAGTGGTTTGCACCATTTACAATGCCTTTGTTAGACAGTGGAGAATACTGGTGTCTTAATCACCTGATCTTCTGCACTATGCACTTGACCCCAGAGTCCCCCTGGCTCTATGATGCTGCCTTTCTTGTGACGGAAAGAGAACCTGTGACTCCAAATCTTGACCCGCTATGGAAAGGTCCTTCTGAATTGTTTCAAAGTCCAATGATGGACTCTACAAGTGCAGACTCTCTGCAACTGGAAAATCACCAGACCAGCTGTGATGAATAATAGATTTATGGGACAGAATGTAAAAGGTATTCTCACAAACGGACACACATCGGACGACAGTTGGTGATAATTAACTGTGCAATTTCATCAGGGTGTCTGATAATTGCCTGTTTAAAACAAAACTATTGCATGTTTTCTTTCCGAAAAGAAGTGTTATACTAAATAGAATTAGATTTAATGGGGAAAAAATAACAATTGTTCATGTGTTCATTCTTCCACCAGGCACAAAAAGAGTGAGAACGGGCGGATCGACAGAAAACATGACCATCCACATTGACTACGACTTCCATAAAATACTCTGCAAGTGTAACAACTGTGGGGCTGAGAAATCACAGGTAAAAAAAAAATTTCAGATTAAGATCCAGGTCCTAAGCAAACTGATTATATACAAATCATGATGAAGCAGAAACGTTCTGTTGTCTTTGCAGCACTTCACTCAGAGGATTCCTCCTGGGCAGCGTTCGCACCACAGTGATGGGAGCCCTGCTGTTGCTGCTGACTGGGGACAGCTTCACTGGATGAAACTTGTGTTCACACCAAACCGAAAGGCTTGAATAGACCTGCATTTTAAATTCATCACTGTTTCCCTGATGTTGTTTCTCACTTGTGGAAACACCTCATCGCAGTTTCTCGTCAATTGCAACTCGCGAATTTCCAGTATTGACCAACGCAGAAGAAACAGAGAATGGGTAAGTCCATGTTTGCCTTGCAAGTGGATCTAGCTAACTAGTTTTACGGGGAAATACTTTAATTTTAACTAAAATGTCAAACGTACAACATTGCATTGCAGGTAGCTTCAGTTTAATTTGCATCCTATAGGAGGGGAAGCTTTTTAGATACGTATTGACTGCACCATCAGTCAAACATGGCTTTATATAGATCTTCTGACAACTGAAGGCAAAGACTTCACATTTAAAGGCATCATACTTTTTGTCTCATGTATTAAAACGCTACAATAATCAAATTAAAGTAGGAAAGCATATGGCATGTCATATTTTAGACCAAACAAATTCAAATCATAGGGGCAGAAAGAGCATCTTCTCATGTACAGGTAGTTTCCTCATGAGCACTACAACTAAGACCACCAGCTCCTGGGCCAGGAAGCCAAACCAACCTCACAAGCATAAGGTAAGGAGACGGGACACAATACCTCAACCCTGCTTTTTGGATTCATTGTCGACAATTTTGATGATTTGGGGTTCAAGCCCCACCACAGATATGTCACACATGAGTCATTGGGATGAGTGATTTCGATTTTATTGTTGAGCAAACGCCTTGCGTCGCAATTTCTCAATTTCAAATTGCAAATGTCTGAATTTCCAGCATCGACCGACATGGAGGGAACAGAACGGGTACGTCCATGTGTGCCCTGCAGGTGGAGCTAGCTTACTCGGCAAAGCTAGCGAGCAGGGTTTTTCCTGGGTCAAAATGGGTCTTCGGTGCTCCGAAGAAGAGTTGTTGACGGGGGGGGGGGGGGTAGTGAGCGTGAACTCACTCGTGCGCACAGCACGGGTGAGCTCCTATGTCGGCGCTCGCATCGCCGTATCAACAGCTGGCCGCTCTGTCCATTCGCGCACTTTTTTTTCTTTTTCAGCACAGACTTTTTCTTTCTTTTTTTTGCCTTAGTCGCTCAGGATTTGTCATAGGCGCTCGGCAAAAAGGCTTAGGCGCTCGCCCAAATTTTCTCTATGCAGGAAAAACCCTGGCTAGCTTCACAAGCAAAAACTTATATTTTAAATTTTACAAAATGACATTGCAGGTTGCTTGACTTAAATTTGTATCCAACAGGAGTGAAAGTTTTCAGTGAACTTTTACATAAATACAAGTAAACGTGATTTGGGTTTAATTTTGTTATGAGTGCTGCTGTCTTGAGATAAGATGCTTGTGTGTGTCAAAGAGGTTTAACATTTTTATATTTATATCTGTATATCAAAGCATTGATGGTAGATATGCACCAATCAGGTTTTTTGGTGCCGATCACCGATCACTGAAATCAGTATCTGTCGATCCGATAATATCGATTACG
Source organism: Liparis tanakae (assembly GCA_036178185.1). Classification (NCBI taxonomy): domain Eukaryota; kingdom Metazoa; phylum Chordata; class Actinopteri; order Perciformes; family Liparidae; genus Liparis; species Liparis tanakae. The sequence continues at coordinate 434,674 of CM070111.1, read as the reverse complement.
CTGTTGATTGAAGCATTCTATTTATTGTGTAGCATTATTGCCTAGGACTAAAGCACCTCAAACATTAAAGAAATTAACAATTTCTTTAAACATATAGGACTTTTACTCTGAAAAATGTCCTAATTGATACATTACAATTTATTGATTGCCAGTGATGGGGATTTCAGATATGTATGGAACACATCTGCATCATTCATTTCCTGGAACTCTTGGGGAAATCTATATACAGGACTTTTTTTAACATGATTGTGTGTGTCAAAGAGGTTTAATAGTTTTATATTTATATCTGTATATCAAAGCATTGACAGCTCTTCTATTCTTTTTCCTACAGTGTTAAATATGTTGTTGCTGCTTGGATGGTGGCCAGCAAAGCACGCATCAGCATGAAACAATACATGAAGGAAAAGCCCACCAAGTGGGACTAGAAGCTGTTTGTGCTGGCAGACTCATCCAACGGCTACACTCGAACCCTTCATCTACTCGGGCAAGTGAGTCGGCCACAGGCCACGGGCTGAGTTAATTCAGCCATTATGGAACCTTTGCCCTTTCGGCTCCTCGGCACTGGGTATTTCTTATATACTGACTATTTTTACACGAGCCCAATGCTCTTCAAAGATTTGGCCAAAGACAGTCTGCTCTATTGTGGCACGATTAGAAGAAATCTTATTGGGTTCTCTAAAACAGAGGACTGTAAATAGTTATAACGGTGTTGTTACAAATCTTTAGCCATGTGGTTTTACACTTTATAGTAGGTTGTTACAATTTGATAACACATATTTGTGTTATTTCAGTTAAATTAAGTGCTTGCTTTCTTTTTATGGGAAAATATAGTTTATGGATAACAAAAAAATGCCGGATTTTGATGTATTGAACACCATAAGTAACATACAAGTAACATATATGGTTTGGTAAATGAGAACATTCAAATGGCACACACCTGACAAAATGTCCATTTTGGAGACCTCTGCTGGACTAAAAGCTCTTTAACTTTATTCTGCTTCACTTTCAAAGTCAACCTCTGAAGAGGGATTATTCACATATTGTACTCTGATTCTGATGTGTGGGAGGTTTAAACCTTTCAACTGACTCATTCCAAAGAAGTAGTGATCTTGAAAGTGCTTATTTTCAATTCAGAACTAAAACTTTTGTATTTTTGTTGTGTGCCATTTTTATTTACTTTTAACCAGTAAGATATCGACTGATGTGAATATCTGTACAAAAGAAAACATTTAACGATTAAAAAAGTAAAATAATTGTAATAGCCCTAGTGGTTACAGAGATACAGCCTTTTTAGTTTGGGTATGCATTTTAATAATAATTACATAATGTTTTTGAAAACATTACATTTTAAAGAAATACTTTTGGAGAGTGGGCGTCTGTGTTTCTTTGCTGAGAGTTAGAGTTTTATAACACAGACATGCGTTCCTAGTATGTAAAGTACAAGCAAAGATAGCGAGATAAAACAAGGATATGCCATTTTAGCCTTTTAGTTTTTGAAATGTAGCTCAGCGAAAATTCAGACGGGAAGACATTGGGTACAGCTGGTTCATTCACTAGTCTGGCAGCGATTACTCTCTTAGCTGATTGGGGGCGGGCCCAATGAATGAACCAGTCATTTAGAGGCAGCCCAGTTGTGTAAGCCTATCAGCGTCGTTGGTAACACTTTAAAGTTCTCTGTTGCTGTCGTTTGTCTTTTCAGCTCGCATCATTTCGACCCTCCTCCATCCCAGTTGGTGTTGCGGCAACGCTTCTTCGACATCACCACCAGTATCTGGACTCCAAGGGGGGATTCTGCATGCTTAGATATCAGCATCTCTACCCCTGGTTTATCCTACTTCAGGATGGAGTCCAATCGCCAAGAAGACTTTGCAATATTCTATTGTAATAAATTATTGTTAATCTCTAAATAACCGTCTCTCCGGATTGAATTGATTAAAACAAATATGGAGAGGCAGCGTTCAGTGTTTCTGGTCAACAAATCTGGATCAAAGTCCCTGAAAGTTGGCGGTCTGCTGAGCCCCTCGGAGACCATCAGGTCCTTTTAAATCCAGATTGAAGACTTTTCTGTTTACTGTTACCTTTTAATTAAATCTGATTCAAGGAATGAATTTCTTCATTTCAGAAACTGCACTTCAACTTTAATAGTTATTACATATTGTGTTCATCATTAATATTTTATGCTTTTAGTAGTTTCATGTGAAACACTTTGAAGTATCTTGTTGTTGAATTGTGCGACACAGATAAACTTGCCGAAAGCACTCACACCCTCTTGGTTCTGTCTTGCTACCTAACTTAGTAATTCAGAACCTTTCAACTAGTGCACCATTCACACAGCATGGTGTCACCATGACAGGTGTCGTAAACGGAGGAGAACTCATATTGCTGAACATGAACAAATGAAACAAGAGCCTGGAACTTGAATGCTGAAGTGTTTATTGCAGCAAAGTGAAGAAGCTTGTGTGTTTCAGGTTATCATGAAGCAGGCTGGTCCACCAGCAGCAAATGTGAAAGCAAACAGCAGAAGGTGATGATTACATCGTCTTGACGCACATGAAATGATGCTTCGCTGCACAGTTGGCATCATTCCAGAGTCCCCAGTCTGGAAGGAAAAGACACAAGACATCACATTCAGGGCATCAGGAGCTCCAGAGTACAACTTCCTTCCAGTGGTTCATCAAACACATTGTCAGCATTCAAACTGAGTCATCTTGTTGGTCCACACATTTAGTCACATGTCCTGCTTACAGCAGACGGATAAAGGACCTCATTAGAAAAGGAGGTCACCTGTTAATGAGTAGGTGCACGTTCATGATACGTGAACATTAGTTTCATCAATCTCTTTTTCTTTACCTAAGTGGTTCATCTCAATGCAGTTCTCTTGTCCACCAGCATTGTTTGGCTGACCAGGTGACCAGTGAGCATGCTTCACCTCAGATCCATCAATGTATGTGAACCCCTCCTGAAGAACACAAAGGCGATCATCAGTGATGTCATGTGACACATTCTCCATTCTGTCTGCTCACAATGAGACGTTTGCTGCTTACCCCGGATCTTATGACTCCAACCCAAAAAGATTCAGGTTCAGGGCTGTCATATAAGGTGATACAAATGGCTTTTTCGACATCTTCTTGAGTTTTTAATGTCACCAGGTCACTGCCGGTGCTGTTGCAGTGTTTCTGAAATCAACAGGAATGGGAGTGTGAGTCGTCTCCACCACGTTATCATCACATACAACAGACGAGGATAGATGTATTAGAATTATCATGTTTCTCTATTATGTGTCAAAAAATGAGTGTTTGCTTTACCTGTGCGTCATCGAAGGACTTTGGAGTTTGAAAGTATTTAAAACAGCGTGTGTCATCAATAAGGGTCCATCCTCTTCCACAAGAAACGTGTGTGTTGTTCACATACGGACTCAAGTTCTTCATCTGTGGGAAGAAAAGAGGTTTACTCAGCAAGTACACTGGTTTTAGTGCAATGAGGTGTTGGTGATGGTGAGCTACTTACCGTCTTTCTTGGCTGAGACGCCGTTCAGGATGCCCACCAACAGCAGGACAGCAGTTACCACAGTCAGATGCATGACTCTCTCCATCTTAGTGCTGCTCAGCTGGAAGATGATCTGCAAAGGGGACAGTACTCAGGTTCAATGTTTGCTGGACTATTTCTTCACGGTACAGTCACGTCCGGGAGTCAAAGAAGAAGCTCACCACAGATGTGTTCTGGTTCCTCGGTGCTCCTCGGTCTGATTGTCAGGTCGCTCCTTCTCTCTTTTAAACTCTCCCCTCGTGCCCTGTGGACATGGCAATGCTCTGTCAATATCCCAAAGGGATCAATAGCATATGATTAATTATGAGAGCAAACACAGCATTAAACAAAGCCCTTGCAACTGGGAGACAGAGTCTTGATGAAGGTTTGGGGGACACTCAGTTCAGGTGAGTTGGGGTTCGTTTCATCCCCCGGTCTGATCTGACCGTGCTCTAGGTTTACTGTACGGTGGAATTAAATACGTTAAAAGAGTTTCATTGGACTCTAACTTCTTCTGCAAACCTTCAGTTACAGCCTCCATTCAACTATCAGAATATTCAGCTCACTCAGGACATTCCTCCCGCTATTCAACTTTTTTCTAATTTGTATTCTTTTCAAAATATTGATCTTTTGACAATTCCTTTTTCTTTTAGAATTTAATTTAATGGAGAGAATGTTAAGTCTTGTTAAATCTACTTTCAGCTTAAAATTAAATTTTGGGATATGAGTCAGTTGAATATTATTTTTCAACTCCACCCTTTAAGTTTACACATCCAGTGTTTGTTGAACCAAACTACGTTTCGTGGTTCTCATTGATGTTAACTGCCTCCTGGCTCTAAATGTTCTTGCATATTAGATTAAATCATAATTCAGATGTTCAACTAACATTTGAACAGCTTCAAGGCCTGAGGCGATGACAAACACCTGAACTGATGCTGAAGGCGCTGGACATTGTTTGGCTGTGTTGGCTGACACGCCTCTTCAATGTCGCTTGTGGGTCAGGAACAGAGCCCTTGGACTGGCTGACCACGGTGGTGGTTCCCATTTTCTAAAAGGGGGAGTTTGTGCTCTAACTATCGTGGTATCACACTACTCAGCCCCCCTGGGAAAGCAGAGTGGTGAGAGGAGGCTCCAACCGTTGGTCCAACATCAGATTCAAGGCGAGCAGTGCGGATTCCAGCCCGGTCGTGGAACTGTCGACCAGCTCTTCACCCTCGGAGGACTACTGGAGGGGTCCTGGGAGTCTGCCTCTGCTTTGTGGACTTGGAGAAGGCTTTCGACCGGGTCCCTCTGGGGTTTTTGTGGGGTGGAGCAAGTCAGGTTCGGGGGTCTGGGGATCACCTCTCTGATCGCATCCACGCGGATGATGTGGTCCTGTTAGCATCCTCGGACCGTGACTTCTGGCATCAATTTGGCGTTTTACAGCCGAGTGTGAAGCCGCAGGGATGAGAGTTGGCACCTCCACATCTGAGGCCATGGAGTTCAAGTTTCTTGGGTCTTGTTCACGAGTGAGGGTCAGATGAAACGGGAGATGCATAGGCAGATCGGTGTGGCTGCAGCAGTAAAGCAGGCGCTGCACCGGACCGTCCTGGTGAAGAGGAGCTGAGCCGAAAGGAGAAGCTCTCAGTTTACTGGTCGCTCTACGTTCCAATCCTCACCTATGGTCACAAACTTTGGGTCAGGAGCGAAAGAATGAGGTTGCGAATACAAGCCGATAAAATGAGTTTCCTCTATAGAGCTCAGCCTTAGAGATGGGTTGAGGAGCTCGGACATCAGGAGGGCGCTTGGAGTCGAGCTGCTACTTCTTCGTGTCTAACGGACTCAGCTGAGGTGGTTCGGGCTTCATTTGGTTTATGTAACATTCACTGACTCATCTTTTGGTTTGTGCAGCTGAGAAGTGCTTGGATGACATGCAGTGCTCCCATCAGAGTCCATCCATCTGTGCCAAGAAAATCTGATTCCTGGACTGGCAGTAAGGCATAATACATGTATTTCTTTTTCTATCGCTTTAACGCTATTTAAGAAATGATATGAGCAGAGCTGGATGGTCTTTCTCTCTGAATAAGAATGCTTTTAACACAACATTGCATATTCTCTACATCTATAAACATTCTACATGCAGAAATGAAAGGCTCAAGCATGGAAACAAGCTGTTTGTCATAAATCTATCAATGCATCGTTCTATATTGCACCGCTAGCAGCTCCAACACACTCAATAATAGTTTAAACACTTTTTGATTCCAAACCACAAAATAATATGTGTGTGACTAACGTATTTTTTTATTTGCTTCATTTATTCCCTCAGTGCAGAGGTAAACATGAGTGCATGATCTAAACCTCTAGTTTCAAGTCCTCTTCGACACAGTGTGATGTTGGTTTACATTTTCACTTCATGAAAGTTATTTGTAACATGTTGGTTTCCTGTAAACGTCTACAGTAATCCAGTATTTGAGCCTTCTCTTGTTTTGCAAAGCCTGAAACTGAAATTTTATTTGACAAAAGCTCAATTCTCTAGAGCCTGAAGAGGAGCACAAGTCACTTGAATTACGATATGCTAAAAGAAGAGTCTGTAGACTTCCCAAAACGGTCTGACTGGCCTTCAACCCTATAAAGCAGCAGACTGGTTCTCTCTCTCTCTCCCTCTCTCTCTCTCTATACACCGCTCCCTTTTTCTTTTCTCTCTCTCATTGGTGGTCATTGTAAAAGCCAACTCCAACAGCATGACGCCATCTTCTGGCTACACCTGACGCTGCATTGAACTTCACACCTACAGTACTGTTCAAAAGTTGGGGGTCACACAGACAATTTGTTGTTTTCCATGAAAACTCTCACTTGTATTCATCAGATGAATAACAAAATGAATATAAAATCTAGTCAAGACATTGACAAGGTTATAAATAATGATTTGTATGGTCAATATTAATGTAGTTCTTCTTGTGGCTCAAAGGAAGGCCAGTTTTATAGCTTCTCGCAGCAGCATAAATGTTTTCAGCTGTGCTCGCATAAATAAGGTTTAATGGGTTTACTTCCCGCTGCTAGTCTTTTGAGGCGATAACACAATGTACCACTAGAACATGGAGATGGGCCTCTACACACCTATGTAGAGACTTCACTAACACCAGTGAATAGTCATGACCACATTAACTATGTAGAGAGTGTTTATGACTCATTTAATGTTACCTTCATTGGGAAAAAAGTGTTTTTCTTTGTAAAATAAAAACATTTCTAAGTTACCCCAAACGTTTGTATCACCTCAGTTGACCAGGCCTGTGTTTCTATCTTGACCCGTCTTCAGATCTCTCCTTTGGGATCTTAACTGCGACGACAATGTTGTAGACAACCTTCTTCTTCAACTTCATGGCTCCGCTCAGCAGAGCTCCCAGTTTGACCTCCTTTCACAATGTTCATCCATCATGAAAGTTATTGAGACTTTTCTTGGTGGAAAAAAAGAAATCCCGGTTTCTAAAGAAATGTGTTGTAAATAAAATCTTTATGAGCCGTTACAAGATGTTTTAAAAAATATTTCCTTGAAGTTAACCTGCTCTGGAACAGTCTACCATTCAACACAATTATTAATGACAACTTTATTAGGATTATCAATGAATTACCAATGTGTTGGTCGTCGAGAATTTAGCTGAGCTAATGGCTATCCACTAGTTTAATGAAATGAAGCACAAAACAGCTGAAAGTGCAGACACGTTACATTTTTCAGAAAGTCAGCTGAGTTTCCTTCATGGGTGGGAAATGAGTAGTTTGATTGTTCCAGCTTTAAAACGGCATTGTGAGAGTCGATTGGTGGAATCAGAAGGTTGCCCTCATGTTGTTTCTGGTGTTTTTGATATCCAGCTCCAGCTGCGTGATCCTCACCTGCACAACAGAATCAATCATCGTATTAGCGATACGTTTCCATCCTTTGCTTTGTGTGTTTACGTATTTTAATACGAACATCTTTGGCATTGAGTTGTTCTCTCAGGCCTCTGATTTTGTCTTGCTGTCTGTAATAAGCCTGCAGGAGCTGAAATGAAAGAAACAAGACTTTTGGCATTAAGAGGAGGAAGTCAAACCAAAACATTGACACAGTCGGTATCCTCAGGCGCATCTCTGAGGCTCACCTCGCTCTCGCTTGTAGGCGGCGGCCTCTCTGCAGGTTCACAGCAGTGTGGCGTGCAGCAGTACGTCCACAGTGGGATCTGGGTCTCATCGGGCTGCCACCCACACAGGTCGCCCATGTCTCTGGGGTATTTGGCATCCTGGTAGGCCAACTGTTCCTCAAGGAAGGCCTCGAGAGGAAGAATCAGCGAGTTTATACGTCAGAGGCAAAACAACTGGACACAACGTTGAGTTTACTGCAAACAATATATATTATATAATAGTTATATTATAATATGACACAATATAGTCTCTAGAGCGATCACAGAATAACTTTTCTCCAGATGTTCAGGTGCCTGTTTTCAGCCTTGATCTAGTTTGTTGACGACCTTTGAATGCGCCTCAGTTGTCTCTGAGAGTTCCTGCACAGCAACCCCTCACACCTCGTTGATCTCAAGTGTGCATCAAAACATCCTATTTAAATTTTAATCTCTACACTTGTCTAAACCGACCGTGGTTGTCTGCTGGAAAATGTTTTTGTGTGCCCCTCCGGGTTGGAAGTTGAAGTCTCTCGGGGTCTTGTAGAGCCGGTCGTCATTCGGAGGATCTGCAGTTCGATCCTCGTCTCCTCCGGTCCATGTCGACGTGTCCTTGGGCAAGAATGGGTTTGAATGCATATTTAGGCCTGATGGATCGTGGTGCCTTGCCTGGTAGCCTGCCATCAGTGTATGAACGACATGTAGTCACTAGAAAGGCGCTAGACAAGTTCTTTACAGACGCTCTTTGCTTGACTTGTACGATTTGGTATCTGCAGTGAACATGTTGTTGTGCTGATCATAGAAGGTCTTGAAATTAAGAATTTAAAGACATGTCCCTCCGGTCTGACGTGAACATGTTTCCCTTCTTCAGATTTATTATAATCTAAACAAATAGCTGGCTGTAACTAGTTTATTCTCCTACCTGTTCCATGAAGTCCAGTGCGGGCCCAGTCACTGCAGCAGCAGCCCGATCCCTCTGGAACCTCAAGCCACTCAGCTGCCTCACTAGCCCTTTCTCCGCAGGGGTTTCTGGGTACGGGTTGATGACTCGAGTCCCAGGCCTCAAAGACATCAGGACTGGGCCTGATGGAGATACGTAAGATACGCATGGGTCGATCATGTATGTGTCAGCCATTCTGGCTCAAGGACACAACGCCTTACTGACTTCTGTTGATCCCCAACAGCCACTCCTGAGCCGTCATGGACGCCTGGTTTCCAGCTGTCATTGGGAACAGATCCTCTTGGAAAGCATCTGACTGGAAGGATGGGGGGGGGACACTGCAACTACTTCCTGTCTTGATCATCAGTAAATGCTGATGACACTAAAAGTGAGTTAAACATCTGTGCTCACCTCTTTGCGTGGGACAATCATTGACAACGCTTCCACCAGGTCTTTGATGGCGATCAGGCGGTAGAATCGGAAAACTTCACAGGCGCCCACGTCCAGGCCGCGCTTTGGCATCACCCCTGAGGTGAAGACACTTGTCAAAGCTCTTTCAGAAACAGAGCACGTCATTTCACACATTTCTAAAGCCCGTCCCGGCCAGCCTGGAAGTCCCTCGACAACGGAAACAAGGGGATGGGGATGTGTGGATCGAGCTTTAACAACGACACCACGTTTGCTTGACTCCAACGACAACGATAAGCTTCTAAACAGTCATTTTATTTACTGATGTTTTTCTTTGCTCAACATTACAGGTGGCATTCCCTTGGTTGGGAAATGTAGAGAAATCCAAGAGCAGGAAAAAGTGTGAGGAAAAGGGCTGAAGTTGGAGCGCTGCAAATCTGTGCAGACAAAAACGTATCTGCGGCATTTAATTTGAGAAGAATCAGAGCAAATCCAAGCACAACCACCACGTGCAAGAATGGGCTATTTGAGTATTTAAAAAAAGGGTTTGGAGCAAAAGCACAACAAATATTTGTATGATTATTATTACAATTTTTTTATTTGTTATTATTTTCCTCAATTTAAAAGCCCACGCTCTTGTAGTTAAGATCTCCGTATCTGTTAACCACAGACCATAATTCATCGTTCAAAACATCCAATCAAACAAACTAGTGACTCTGAGACTCATTTCAGGGCTTTAGGACTCAACCCTGCACCACTCCATGGGACTTGGTATGTCAGGGCGCATTTAAGTTTAACGGTGAATGTAACAGTAGTGCATCAAGACACAAACATATTCACACACTTCTCAATGTGTGTGTTGATCTCACCGAGTCCTTTCTGTGGCAGCAGAGACCTGACCTCCGACAGGAAGCTGATGTACGGTTTCTCTCTGCTCAGCTCGTAGTACCGGATGTTCCCGTCACCCTAAATCAGACATTATAAGGGCACATCAGTTTTGTGACACATTGGGTCGTAGCGCATTTAGGCACCTGAGGATCGGTTACATAACATGTATGAGTGCATCAACAACCAAGCTGAAAGGCAAGCAGGAGACACATGGTCCCAACAGCAGGAAGTACATCCCAGGCGTGTGTAGATGAGTTGACCTTTCCTGCCAAGTAGAGCATGTGTGTGTCGGGGTCGTAGAATGGGAAGAGGACTCCTGCACATCCGTCCAACTCTTCTTCAAACAGCGGCTCAGATAAGTCGTCCTGCACACAGAGAAATACCCAAATCATTTGTGATATTTCTGGATTCAAAAACAGAACTTTTTGGTATGAAGGGCGAAGGAAATGTGCCGGACTTGAAAACAGACAAATATTAGACTTTGGTGCTCATTAAATCTATTCCCAAACTCCTTTTAGAGGTATGTGTACTCATGGAACATAATGCATGTCATTAAATCCTCCGGTGTTTTGTGTTGTTCGGGATCTCTAGCGCCCCCTTGAAGTCGGACCGGCGACGCCCCGCCCCCAGAATGTCCGATTGACTTTTCTCACACATGTCCATCTCCACCACCTGCTCTATAACCACTCTATCTGAGTGAGGACAGGTGTGTCTTCAGGTATCCATGATGTGTGACGTGTGAGTCTCACGGGGTCCCAGAGGACGATCTGTCTGTGGTTCCATGGCGAGCTGCCGGTGGACAGCAGCATCTTCAACCCTCCAATGAACAACACTTTGCTGGCTCTGTGGCTCTTGCTGCTGGACGCCTGCGAGAACATCGTCACAAGGGATGTTCAGTTTCCTCACCTGCAGACAACATGAACACATCAAAGACACACCTGCAGGATCCTCCCTGTCCGGGGGTCCAGGACTCGAACGCGTCTGTCTTTGGACGCGACCGCCAGCCTGCTGCCGTCGCTGTTGAAGCTGACGGACAGCAGCAGCGCGTCAGACGGGTGGCGGTGCTGGCCGGGCATCAGGACCACGCGGACCGGGTACCTGAGCGCCGCGCCGCCCGGAGACACGTCCCACAGCAGCACCTGGCAGAGAGAGAGGCGCAGGGCGGTTACCTCCACCTGAACACACACACGTGGGGGAACGACAGGACTCAACGTCTGCTCTAATACATGCTGAGTGATGGCAGCAATGTTTAAATCATTTACAGGGAAAGGATTACAAAGTACAAACAATGACGGTTATGGTTAACGAAGTGAACACAGATAAATGATTCTTAATCATAGATTAAACTCTGATACGGAAGAGCTGGTTTGTACGTCTCTTTGGGACAAATTCAAAGTCAGAGTAACGACTTGAGCGCTCGCCCCGACCAATGAGCAGCCTCACCTTGTAGTCGTAGGCGGAGCTTAGCAGCAGGTTCTCAGCTGTCGGATGCCACTCAATAAGTGCCACCCTCCTGGAGTGACCAATCAGAGTGGTCCTGGCCTTGGTGAGGTTCTGCTGGACTCCACAGACCGGGATGTCCCAGATCTTCACCTGCACACACACACACACACACACACACACACACACACACACACACACACACACACACACACACACACACACACACACACACACGCAGGCTCCGGGTGGTGTTTCTATACATTTCTCCTGACGCCACGTGGAGGCGGTGCTCACGGTGCAGTCCTCTGAGCACGAGGCGACGCAGTGGTCGTCAAACGGGTTCCACTTGACGTCCAGGACCCGCCCGCTGTGGCCGCACACCCTGGGGTGCTGAGGGTCCACCCGCCCGGTCTGAGAGGACATGGGACAGAGCCTCAGAGGGAGTGGCTGTGTCCGTGATGCATACGTGTTGACTTCCTTCACGCCCACCAGGGCTACGCACGTGATGGATGGGCAGCACCAGGAAGGACCCGCCCCCGGCGCACTCCGTCACCACGGCGATGAAGCGCGGGTTGGCCGAGCAGCCGTGGGTGTCGTGGACGCTGCGGGCGATCGGCACGCCGCCGTAGGCGCGCTCCCTGGAGGACGGCTTCCCGAAGACGTGGCGGAACTTTGAGCCGCAGAACGGAGAACGCCGCGACATCTGAGGGGCGGGAGGCCACACTGTGTGTGTGCGTGCGTGTGCGTGTGCGTGTGCGAGTGCGAGTGCGTGTGTGTGTCAGCCCTTTGTTACAGTGTTGAGGAACCTTTTGATCTGGCCTCATCAATAATACAGTCAGCTGTCATTGGCTTTCATAATCTTCATCAATCAATAATTAATGAAATTCTGAACGTCTTCATTCACACAACCACCTACACACAAACACACACAACCACACACTTACCTACACACCTACACACACACTAAAGCATGCAGAACAGTTTGTGTTATTAAATATTCAACATTTATAAACAGACTTCCTGTTGTTATAAATTCCTCCTGACCTTTGACCTTTCAGTGGCTAGAAGAGATCAGATGACTGAGGAGAGAGGAGGAGGAGGAGAGGAGAGAGGAGGAGGAGAAGAATAAGAAGAAAGAGGAGTCAGTTAGTTGGTTAGTTACTTGTTTAGTGAGTTGGTTAGTGAGTTGGTTAGTTAGTTGGTTAGTTGGTTAGTGAGTTGTTAGTTAGTTGGTTAGTTGGTTAGTGAGTTGGTTAGTTAGTTGGTTAGTTGGTTAGTGAGTTGGTTAGTTAGTTGGTTAGTTGGTTAGTTAGTTGGTTAGTTGGTTAGTTAGTTGGTTAGTTAGTTGGTTAGTTGGTTAGTTAGTTGGTTAGTTGGTTAGTGAGTTGGTTAGTTAGTTGGTTAGTGAGTTGGTTAGTGAGTTGGTTAGTTAGTTGGTTAGTTGGTTAGTGAGTTGGTTAGTTAGTTGGTTAGTTGGTTAGTGAGTTGGTTAGTTAGTTGGTTAGTTAGTTGGTGGGTCCGTGTCTGCGTCCCTGAGTGATCCGGTCATGAGGCTCAACACGTCTGTTTCCCTCCTGAAGGTTTCCGTGTTTCTCTTCATCTTCACTGAGGGACACCAGGCTAACCTAGCTTAGCATAAGGCTCTCTCCTTAGGATGTGATGTTGTTCTCCTCCTCTCCTCCACAACTAGCATGGCTTCCAGAGCGTCCCCCTCCAGCCCCGAGGACCGCCGGGTCCCCGAGGACCACGAGGACCACGAGGACCGCCAGGACCACGAGGACCGCCAGGACCACGAGGACCGCCAGGACCACGAGGACCGCGAGGACCACGAGGACCGCCAGGACCACGAGGACCACGAGGACCGCCAGGACCACGAGGACCGCCAGGACCACGAGGACCACGAGGACCACGAGGACCACGAGGACCGCCGGGTCCCCGAGGACCGCGAGGACCACGAGGACCGCCAGGACCACGAGGACCACGAGGACCACGAGGACCACGAGGACCGCCAGGACCACGAGGACCACGAGGACCACGAGGACCGCCTTGTCCCCGAGGACAGCTCAGCTCCTTCAGAAGCCCCCCCCTCGTGGACGGAGCAGACTCACCGTCTCGGAGCGCCGGTCCTCTGGAGAGACGAGCCAAAGTCACATGACCCGAAACAACGAGAGAAAAACGTCTGTTACGGCCAGGAAGACGACCACCACCTGCTGCTGGACGAGTCAGGTGTGTCCCTGTGTGTGTGTGTGTGTGTGTGTGTGTGTGTGTCCGTGTGTGTGCGTGTGTGTGTGTGTATATGTGTGTGTGCGTTTGTGTGTGTGTCCGTGTGTGTGCGTGTGTGTGTGTGTGTGTGTGTGTGTGTGTGTGTGTGTGTGAGTGAGTATCAGATGTGGATGCGTGTTTGTGCGCATGCAGTCGTGCATAAACACGCCTCCTAATGTGGAAGGGGAGGCAAGACGTTACGATAAGACACACACACTTACACTTGTTCACACACACACACACACACACACGGACACACACACACACACACACCTACACACACACTTTAAAGTGTGCAGAACAGTTTGTGTTATTAAATATTCAACATTTATAAACAGACTTCCTGTTGTTATAAATTCCTCCTGACCTTTGACCTTTCAGTGGCTAGAAGAGATCAGATGACTGAGGAGAGAGGAGGAGAGGAGAGGAGAAAGAGGAGGAGGAACAGAGAGGCAAGAGGAGGAAGAAGTGTTTTAGTGTGGATGGATTAGTCTCCCGCTGAATGGATCATAGGTTAACAGTGGACACCTTGTGGTGATCAGAGGGTACTGCAGTGCAAACAGCATGCGGCCCTATCTGTGAGGAAATAAAGATTTAAAAATGAGCTGGAAAGAGGGACAGACGGGGGTGTGTGCTTTGCTAGTGAAAGTCTGCCCACCCGTGTGCGCACATCACAGCTGAGAGCGAGGCGCGCTCAGACACATCTCTCTTATTCTGCCTGTTTTGTGATATAAAGCCTAAAAGGGGGATTTCGTTTACCTGGCAACCCTGAGATCAGTCGACCAATGACTGTTCAGGTGGACCGTAAGGGAGATACCATTTACACAACTTGTAAGGGGTAAAAACTAGTTTGTGAAAGACCCAGAGAAACACAAATATCCGACGAAGCAAAATCCCGGACGTTTTTGGAATCCCTGCCGGACGCTTTGTTATTGTCTCAAAAAGAGGACGTGTCCGGGGAAAGAGGACGTCTGGTCACCCTAGATGAACTAATGAGCCTCAGCTGTTCTTTGTGTTTCATGCTGGATGTGAACAGAGATCACGTTGCAGTGGAGGTTCTCCAGCAGAACAGACTCATGTCTACCTTCTGTGAGACGTTAATCATGTCAGGACCGTTGTCCCGTTTGATCATCCTGAAGGTGTTGAGGTCTCAGAGTCTGTAGACCAAGACGCCTTCAGAGAACACAACATAGGACATAAACGGCCAGACAGGGGGAGCCATTTCCAAGAGATAGACACATATAGTGACATCCTCACTGAGTCTGAACCCCCTGCTGGCTGATGGCAGCACTGCACGTGAGTTTTAGTCCACCAGGTCTTTGTGAAGGACTGGTCCGCCTGCTGGAGCCAGTTTCTCACACAGGTCTACAGTGGTGACGTGAGGCTTCTACGGTGGGTTGTGATGCCACTGTCTCAGCTGGCTTTGTGTTAGAACAATTATGATGACAACAAAATGGTACTTATGGAAACGTTAGAGGATTTTAGAAACAGTAGAACGGTGCTTCTGTCTTTACGAGAGCTAGAAAGAAGTTCAACACTCCCACCCAGCTCCAACCACGATACGCTCTCCATCTAAGATAGAGAAGAGATGGTGAGATCTCATCAGTACCTGCATGTGTTCACCTGCAAACAAATACAAAGAGAAAGAGCAGAGGACACTGAGGTCATCTAGAGGTCAGGGACTCATGAAACTCTGTGGTGGCATCGGCCGCCTTCTGTGGAGTGATCTTCTGGAGCATCTCCACAGCTGAACTCATGTATCCATTCTGCCTGCATTGTGTATACATTATTATTGTTTACTTGTTGTTTTATTGAATGTTTGTTCATCTGATCTTACTAAGTCTTGTATACATGTTAGCCCTTTGCTGCTGTAATAAAGGATTATCTTGTGCAAGATATCATTCATATAAATTGTATATCAATATATATATACATATATACAAATGATATCTTTTATTTGTATTTATAATTTAGATAATATATTATGTGTGAGATCAAACAAAAAGCACCTGTGCTTCAACATTTATAGAAAACCAAAAACAATGATCCTGCCTTGGTAAATACAACACAATAAAATAATAAATGTTTTACACAGACTGCGTGACACTTGATAAGGGCTGACATTATGTCACTGGGTTGGTGATAAGCAGGTCTTTTTTTATTTATTCCCAGCAGTTAGTTTGGGTTTCGTTTCCCACGAAGCAGCCACGCCTTCACTGGAACAACACATATCGTAAAACAGAAAGTAGACGGCACAACGTTGAGCTGCATGAACACAACAAGGTGAGTGAGTCCTGCTCAGGTACGTTCAGGTATCATCTATGAATAGATCAGCTTCATCGTGTGTGTGTGTGTGTGTGTGTGTGTGTGTGTGTGTGTGTGTGCGTGTGCGTGTGCGTGTGTGTCCTAGATGAGTGCTGTCTTCAACCTCCTGCTGCAGCACAGACTGGACAATTTCTACAATGCCTTTCTGGAATTGGGGGTGAAAGATGAGAGGGATTTCATTGACGTGACGGAGGACGACTTGAACCAAGTTGGTAAGTGCGTAGGCCGTAAAAGCGGGTTCAATAAAATCGATTCCCGTGATGACCTTTGAACATCTTGAAACCAGTTCTCCTTTGTGGACGACTTGACCTTTGATCTTAGACGCGTGGCGCGTACTGCGTGCCAACATCGTATTGCGTAACTCTTTGCATCGGCCTCTTGTCAACACAACGAGGGATGTTTTTAAGTCACGCTCCAACTCGTGGGCCTTGTGAATGCAGTTCAAGAGGTTTTCCCCGTATTAAAACAATGAAGGGTGTTTCTGGAGCAGGAATGAGTCAGGTGGAGAGGAACCGGTTCACAGCCCTAAAGATGGCGGTCGGCCGACTCAGAGCTCCTGCGGCGGCAACGCCCGTGAAGAAGTCCTTGGAGTCCTACTGTCTGCAGTACACGTTCCCCAAATGCCCCGAACCGAGATCCATCAACGGTAAGAACTCTTCAAACCATTCCCCTCCCCTGCCGTGCGCCTTATGCTACGTTCACACCGGACGCCTCGAGATTACATGCAAAGTCAATGCAAAGCTGCGTCGAAGCTGCGAGGCATTGAATATGCATGTAATCTCGAATGTCCCAACTGGAGCGACAGAAACGCGTGAGTCATAGTTCCTCCACCCGTTTTTACTCCGCGGGAGACGAGTGGGAACATGGGGGGAGGGGCGGAGGAGACGAGTGGGAACATGGGGGGAGGGGCGGAGGAGACGAGAGGGAACATGGGGGGAGGGGCGGAGGAGACTAGCGGGAACATGGGGGGAGGGGGGGAGGAGACGAGTGGGAACATGGGGGGAGGGGCGGAGGAGACGAGCGGGGACATGGGGGGAGGGGCGGAGGAGACGAGTGGGGACATGGGGGGAGGGGCGGAGGAGACGAGCGGGGACATGGGGGGAGGGGCGGAGGAGACGAGCGGGGACATGGGGGGAGGGGCGGAGGAGACGAGTGGGGACATGGGGGGAGGGGCGGAGGAGACGAGCGGGGACATGGGGGGAGGGGCGGAGGAGACGAGTGGGGACATGGGGGGAGGGGCGTGGAAGTCAGGACCTCAGAGTCCAGAGAGAAGGAGAGAGAGGGGCAGCAGCAGGGCGACTCACAGGGCGACAAGTGAAGACACAACATCTCAGGCTGGTTAAGGAAAAGATTCATATGGCTGAAGAAGCGGGCGCGATAAGCCACGCCCCCAACTCGATAAGCCACGCCCCCGCTGCGTCTCGTCTCGACTTGTCCGGTTTGAACACCCTTTTTTCGACGCGCGTCGAGAATGCTGCGTCAGGCGCGTCGAGAATTGTTTCAACGCGTCCCGTGTGAACGCAGCATTACGGCCCTTATCGTTGAACCTCGCGATAGGGCCATGACTTCTAGGAAAGGGAGCAGGGAGGGAGGGAGGAGGCATTGTGGTTCATCTGAGGACACAAGGGGGCACAGTGAGGTGTGGAAGTCCAGGACAGGAGGAACCAACTGATTACCGAGCAGAGGATGGATGGCTTTCCATAACATCTTTTAGATAGATAGACAGACGACAGACGGACAGGATCTTTTTTATTCATCATAAAAATGATATGTGTGTCAAATACTTTGATTGACCAGCCAACACCTGCTTTTAGCATCTCTCTGTTTCCGAGGATTAGCGTCACTATCGGTGTCTCCCTGGATCACCAAAAGGAAGTCATCGTGTAGCATTAAACAAGCAATAATTTAGGGTCATTTTGTATTTTTAGATATGGATCCTGCACAAAACTCAGTTGAAGATCTGATGTTGAGGATTTGTCACCTCGAATGTGAGAATCCATCCAAATCCGTCTGTCTCTACACAGTGGATGGGATGCCTCTGACGGATGATCCCTTCTTCAATACATGTGAGCACGCTAACATTAACAACACCATGTGATCAATCAAAAACAGCAGCACAGTATTCAGTGTGATTCTGTTCACCTCCAGGGTCCCTCAACGACAGACATATTAAAAATGGAGATGTAATCTACGCCATATTCACACCGAAGAAGAACCTCAGACCTCCTCAAGTGTCCACGCGAGAGGTTCTGGAAGACTTCGGATCGGATACGGTTCGATGCCACGTCATGCTCAAGGTGCGTTCAGGTACCCCACGGGACGGTTCCCTTCCTGTCTTACCACATTTGAACAAGTACTTGGAGGACACGGTGAACATAGAGCTGATCTTTCAATTAGTGGATAAGGGAGGCTACAAGCGGAGGGCCGACGGCGCCACCTAGCGGGTCAGAAGTGATGGTTATGGGGCTATTTGTGTGTAAATCAAAACGTATTATGTCTTTATTGTGTGGGAACAAAATATTGACCTGGGAAGCATATGAAGCTAGGGTATTAGGACCTGAGATACTTAGGGCCTTGGATATTTAGGATCTAAAATACTTAAGCCCTTGGATATTTAGGACCCTGGAAACGTAGAACCATGGGAACTTAGGACTTTAGGAACTCAGGACCCTGGACAATTTAGGACCATGAGAACTTAGTACCCTGGGAGCTTAGAAACTTTGGGGATGT
This sequence comes from Liparis tanakae, assembly GCA_036178185.1. NCBI lineage: Eukaryota > Metazoa > Chordata > Actinopteri > Perciformes > Liparidae > Liparis > Liparis tanakae. Next base: position 416,026 of record CM070111.1, on the reverse strand, counting down.
AACGCTCTGGTAGGAGCCTGGCCACTTGGCGTCCTGAGAACTTAGGACCCTGTAAACTGGAAACTCAGGACCCTTATAATGTAGGCCCCTTAAAACAAAGGACCCTTATAATGTAGGACCCTTAAAACAAAGGACCCTTATAATGTAGGACCCTTAAAACAAAGGACCCTTATAATGTAGGACCCTTAAAACAAAGGACCCTTATAATGTAGGACCCTTAAAACAAAGGACCCTTATAATGTAGGACCCTTAAAACAAAGGACCCTTATAATGTAGGACCCTTAAAACAAAGGACCCTTATAATGTAGGACCCTTAAAACAAAGGACCCTTATAATGTAGGACCCTTAAAACAAAGGACCCTTATAATGTAGGACCCTTAAAACTCAGGACCCTTATAATGTAGGCCCCTTAAAACAAAGGACCCTTATAATGTAGGACCCTTAAAACAAAGGACCCTTATAATGTAGGACCCTTAAAACAAAGGACCCTTATAATGTAGGACCCTTAAAACAAAGGACCCTTGCAACTTACAATATTTTTTTAGAATATTGTTTTGATAACGCCAACCCCAAGAACTAACCTCCTCAAACGTACTTGGAACTCACTACCTCCTCGTTTAACTCACATAAGTAATAATTTGTCATTCAAAAAACAATTAAAGGCACACCTAAGAACATTCACCACTTGATGGATTCTATTGCTTTTTAGTCATCTGATTTTACTTTTTCTTTTTCTTTGTATCAATTAAGTCGAATTGCATAATATACATCTGCTCCTTTGACTGTACTGTGCATCTGACACTATTTTTTCATTTTGTTGTACTATTTTTAACTGTTTCACGATATGTTTTGTATGTTTTTGTATGTATTGTATTTTGTCCTCTCTGTGGACCCCAGGAAGATTAGCGGTCGCTAAGGCGTCAGCTAACGGGGATCCAATAAATAAACAATACACACGTGTGTATTGTTTCACCCTGTGTGTCTATGCATATTCTCCATATGTTTTGATGCAGGGGGACTTTGAGGTGACGGTGGATTTGGCAATCGATACGATCGGCAATTTGAAGAACAAGCTTGCTCGTGAAAGTGGAATCCCAAGAAGCGTTCTCCATTACAAGTAATTCTCTGTTATTAATATAATATCAGTAGTGATGCCTGTTTGTGCTGTGTTTGTTTCCACTTTTGTTGCCATGTTCGTTGCTGTGTTTGTGTATCAGCAATCACGTCCTGATTGCTGATACTGACTCGGCTTACCATTCCTAATCTGTCCAGCGGTGAATGCGGCGTTGGCGACTCGTTGGAAGTTTGTGGAATCTCAGAGGCGTCTACGGTTTCCTTCTCACTGTCCACGTTTGCTGAGGAGGCTCCGGGCCATGCAGAGTTCTTCATGGATGATGTTGAACCCTCGGTGCAACAAACCAGCAAAGGATTAAGTGTATTCTTGTCTTCACTGTATCTGATCGTAAGCAGAATTTCATATATTGTTAGAATTGTGATGAATCTCTCTTTTCCCCACTTCACAGCATTAACGAACTATTTTGCTTTTCCTAATGATATATAACCTAAGTCTCATGTTTTCTCTTGAATTATTCAGAAGCCACGAAACTTAACTTTGCCCAGACTAAATATAGTTTATATTAGGAGTTAAATAAGAGGATCAATCTGAATGTAGATGTAAATAAAACAACAAAGACTACCAGAGACAATAATTATTATATGTATGATATTATATAAATATATATTTATAATATTATATATACGTGTACATATTAATATGAATAATATTCTAATTATCTATAACTATAATATGTATAATGGTATATATACATGTATATATATAAATATAATATGTATGATATTATGTATGTATATATACATCTATCTATATATAATATTATAATTGTATATATATATATATATATATATATATATATACAGGCACGTGCACAGACATTTTGGGGGGCCGGTGCTCAAACAAAAAAAAAGGGCACCCAATGCCCCCCAAAAAATGTGACCGAGTTGAAGCATAAGCATCATCACAGTGATGATGCAACACGTCGTTGACATGCGTCTCCTCTGCAGCATCAGGCCGCTAGCTTACATTTTCCTTATGAATAAAGATGAATTATTATAGAGCAACACCAGTACAAGCGTTCTGATTGGCTAACGGGTCGTCATGCCACCCCGTATCGCCCTCCTGGTCTGATTCTGATCTTGTTGCCCTCTGACCAAATTTTCTAAATGAGCGATATTGATAGACATCAACAGCCAAGAGCAGCGGTCCTCAAACTGAGGCCCGCGGGCCGGAGAGGGCCGCCTCCACATTTGGCCCTCTGAACCAGAGAGGCATTAGGATTTTTTTTTCCAGCTGGCCACACAAATCCTAGACTAGCCCCCGTTAAATAGAACGGAATAAAAATGAATTCTCTCTCTCTCGCTCTTCTCTCTTGTCTCTCTCTTCTCTCTCTCCTCTCTCTATTCTCTCTCTTCTCTCTCTCTTCTATCTTCTCTTTCTCTCCCTCTCTCTATTCTCTAAACATAACTAATGTCAGTAAACAGCTGGACAAGGCTTTTAAATCACGGATTTGGTGAGGTTTCTTAAATGTATTTTTATGAAACGTGGGACCAGTTGTGACGTCTTGTTTCAGCAGCGCTGATGTTGTTGTTGATTTATCACAAAACAACGTCAGGGGACGAACACGTCACGACCTGCTGTCTGAGGCTGCGGGGCAGAGGAGCAGGAGGAGGTGCACCGCTTGGTGGCGCGAGGAGGAGGAGGAGGGAGGGGTGAGGGGGGGGGGGGGAGCATGTCGGGACGAAATTCTCACAAGAACTCAAATAAATGGCCCGTCGGATATTAAAACACATTTGTGGGGACTTGATAACAGAGAGAGAAACTTTTATTCTTAAATACTGAAGAATGAAAAAGTGCCTCCTGAAAAAAGGCCACTTTACTCATCCAGGGCAAAAGGGGCGGAGCTTGAGCACCACTAGGGCTCTACCTGTGCACGTGCCTGTATATATATATATGTAAAACATTATAATTGAGTGCAATTTTTATGACCTTTTTATTTTTTTAAAGCTACAATAAAAATGTTTGTTTGTGCAGTACAAATATACATGTATATATATGTATATGGATATTTATGTATGTACAGTATATATACATATATGTATAGTGTATATATATATATATATATATATATATATATATATATATATATATATATATATATATACAAACTGTGAATATTGTTTATCTTTTAGAAGCCCTTTCCCTTCCGTATTAAAAACAAACAAGTGCACACTGTAGTTTATAATTGTGTTGACATTTGTTATTCCAGAAACACAAGGGTCTTGGAGTTCCAGGCAGGGATTTGATTGGATACATCCGGAAACTGACTGGATGCCACCCACTGGCCCAAAGTTTGCACCAGTTAGTTGAGAAGAATCAGACCATATCCCGGAATCAGAAGGTAAAGTATCTACAAGATGGTGGATTATTCCTTTTATTACATTGCATGACATTTCATCACATGTCATGTAGCAGACACTTTTATCCAAAGAGACTCACAATAAGTGCATTTCAACCTAGAGTACAAACTAAGAACAACAAGAATACAGAAAGTAACATTTCCTCATCATAGTCAAACTACTAAAGTACCACAATACGATATTTAAGAGCCACTGAAGTGATAATCTGTGTTTTAATCCAGATATAGTCAGAAAAGATGTGTTTTTAGTTTCCGGCGTGCATTACTCTTTTTGATGTGAGCACTGATGGTATGCAATGAGTATAGCGATCATTGCATACCATTAAGATAAAGCCTCATGGTTTCACTATTTACCTTGAAAGTATGTTATTTTCCTTTCCCGTAGATCGCAGTGGTTGAAGGCTTGTACATGCTCTTTAGAGAACTTTTGCCACAGCTTGGAAAAAAACATGGAGAAAAGATCATTGAGGACGCTGATGTGTTTGAGTACTCTACATACTGCTGGGCATATCTTCTGTCAGAAGCAAAGGTATTTACACGATGGTTGGTAGAAGATGACACAAGTAATGAGGTATCCAAGCTGTTTGTGGGATGCAGCCGGTTTCTAGATAGAGTTTCTGTAGTCTTTTGACCCTGAATATCTAATGCATATGAAGTGTTCTTTGGTTGTAAGGAACATGATATCCTATGAGCATGATACCTCAGGAACATGATACCTCAGGAACATGGTACCTCAGGAACATGGTACCTCAGGAACATGGTACCTCAGGAACATGGTACCTCAGGAACATGATACCTCAGGAACATGGTACCTCAGGAACATGGTACCTCAGGAACATGGTACCTCAGGAACATGGTACCTCAGGAACATGGTACCTCAGGAACATGGTACCTCGAGAACATGGTACCTCAGGAACATGGTACCTCAGGAACATGGTACCTCAGGAACATGGTACCTCAGGAACATGGTACCTCAGGAACATGGTACCTCAGGAACATGGTACCTCAGGAACATGGTACCTCAGGAACATGGTACCTCAGGAACATGGTACCTCGGGAACATGGTACCTCAGGAACATGGTACCTCAGGAACATGGTACCTCAGGAACATGGTACCTCAGGAACATGATATCCTATGAACATGGTACCTCAGGAACATGGTACCTCAGGAACATGGTACCTCAGGAACATGATATCCTATGAACATGGTACCTCAGGAACATGGTACCTCAGGAACATGGTACCTCAGGAACATGATATCCTATGAACATGGTACCTCAGGAACATGGTACCTCAGGAACATGGTACCTCAGGAACATGGTACCTCAGGAACATGGTACCTCAGGAACATGATATCCTATGAACATGGTACCTCAGGAGCATGGTACCTCAGGAACATGGTACCTCAGGAACATGGTACCTCAGGAACATGGTACCTCAGGAACATGGTACCTCAGGAACATGGTACCTCAGGAGCATGGTACCTCAGGAACATGATACCTCAGGAACATGGTACCTCAGGAACATGGTACCTCAGGAACATGGTACCTCAGGAACATGATATCCTATGAACATGGTACCTCAGGAACATGGTACCTCAGGAGCATGGTACCTCAGGAACATGATACCTCAGGAACATGATACTTGATGATCTTTAAACACAAGTGGTGCAGATTGCCTTTCAGTTGAGTGTTACTGCCTTGTATTATTTTAACAGAAAGAGACGTCAGCGCATGACAACTACGCACCGTTTTCTCTGCTATCCGATGAAGCCAGACGTTTCTGTGATCCAGTCACTGTAACTGGAATACCAGGTGTCTTTGAAAGAGCAGATTTACTTCAGAAAATCAAAGGTAAATGTAGTATGGCTTATATTCTCACATGCGCAAACCTTCCAACACATCTTGCCAAAATGTGATGTACGTATCATAGGTGTTCTATAGGTGTCTGTTTTTGTAGTTTTTACCATTGTGTAACCATTTTACGTTAAGTGCTGAGATTGGTGGATCCAGTAAAATGAACCCAGGCAGTCAGATAGCCAAGATGGTTCAGAGCAAAGCATCAATTTATCTGAACAGTGTAGTTGTTTAGGCAACAATGCATTATATGAATATTTAAGGTACCTTTGGAATATTTGTAGGTAAGCCATAAAAACGCTAATTTAATTCAATTCAATTCAGTTTATTTGTATAGCCCAGTTTCACAAATTACAAATGTGTCTCAGAGTGCTTTACAGTCTGTACACATAGACATCCCTGACCCAAAACCTCACATCGGACCAGGAAAAACTCCCAAATAACCCTTCAGGGGGAAAAAGGAAGAACCCTTCAGGAGAGAACAGAGGAGGATCCTCTCCAGGATGGACAGATGCAATAGATGTCAGGTGTACAGAAGGACATATTTAGAGTTAAAATACATTCAAGGAATCTGACAGAGTTTATCAATAGTTCATATTTAGGCATATTCCACGATGGAGAGTCTGGAGACCTCCCAAGTGGAGGAGTGGGCGGAGTCCCAGCAGTGGGCGGAGTCCCAGCAGTGGGCGGAGTCTCTACAGTGGGCGGAGTCCCAGCAGGGCAGTGGCAGCTGGCGACAGGAACTCAGGACCCAACCATGGATGGTCCATCAGCAGATGGATCTATGCCGTCTCAGAGGGTCACATGACCCCATGAGACGTGAAGTCAGAAGGACTCCGGGGAGAAGCAGAGTTAGTCATGTGTGATGGAGAGATGAAGATTCATCCATAGGAGAAAGAAAAGAGGAGAGAGGTGCTCAGTGCATCCTAAAGGTCCCCAGCAGCTATCAGCCTCTAGCAGCATCTCCAGGTGTGGACCAGGTGAACCTGACTCAGCCCTGACTATAGGCTCTGTCAAAGAGGAAAGTCTTCAGTCTACTCTTGAAGGTGGTGACTGTGTCTGCCTCCAGGACTGAAGGTGGAGCTGGTTCCATAAAAGAGGAGCTTTTAAGACGCTTAACAATAAAGATTGAAGACACATCTGTCTACTCCCTCACAAATGATCTTGCTATCTTGCCTCCACGGTTGGTGTAATCGCTTCAGAGTAAATAGTTATCTTTCAAATACAGCTGTGGCTAAAAATATGCAAACATATTTTTGCCTCTAAATATCTTACAAATATATTGTTTCCAAATAAATGGTCATTTTGAATTTGTGGCTCAGCTGATAACCACAACTTCCATTAACCTCCAGAAATGATTGATATTTTGCAATGAAAGTTTTCTTTCTTGAGGTGATTATGTGTAACTATATGTTTACTTTCTCTTGTCCTGTTAAGCTGGTGAAAGGATTCCAAACTGCCCTGAAAACGTTCTGAGTGAAATGTTACTCAAAAGAGCCACTGATGTGGAGAAGATTTTGCTCAGCGTTCATCCATCAATGAAAACATATGATCTCTGGATTTTCCATGACTATGTGGCTGGGCAGAAGTATGTATTATCAAATATCATCTTCCTAAAAGTTGCCGCTAAAGATTATATAATTAGCACACACATGTTTGTATCCAAACATATACAAATAGTGTCCCAAATATAGTACAGAGATTACTTGATGATTAGGTCAAGTAACATGTTAAATTATTGGTAATTGTCACTTTATATTAATGTGTCTATAGTCTACAGTCATTGATATTTGTAATTGGTTCTGAGATTTGGCATTGTAGTACACTCTTAGAAATAAAGGGGCTAACTAGAACAATATAGAGTTATTCCACTTGGTATAATGTTTAGAGAAAGATCCCTTCTAATGTGGATTAGTTTTACCCAAAACCCTCTCTGGGAGTTCTTTCTAGAACCTTTCCGTCTTCTACGGGTGCTTACAAGGACCAATCCATGGGTTTCTACTGAGAACCCCTTTATATTCCAAGAATTTATTATGGAACCCACCAAGGGTGTTCTACCAAGAACCCTTTTATATTCCAAGGTTCCTTTCAAAATCCTCCCAGGTGATCCTAACGAAAACTATATTGTATTCCATGGTTCCATACAAAAGTATCTACAGGGTTCAAGGTCACCGTTTTTGGAGGTGAAGATTGAGGCGACTACCCATCATACCTTCAACACCCTAACCCTGGTTTTACCTTAAACCACACCCGGCGATCTTAGGCTTCAAGAGGCTCTTTCAAGGGCCGGCCGATGTGCTCTTGCGCAACTACAACATCCGTGGTTGCCAATCACATTTTTGGAAAAATGTAGCAGAGATTTCATGAAACTAGTCCTGCTATAGCCTTTACTATTTAAATTGTGCAGTGGATTTAAATTCTGCCAGCATATTCAGTTATAATCCTTGCTGTGTGAACCAAGTGTCCAGAGAAAGGGTTAGGGTCTTGAACCATAATTTCATAATTTCCATCAATTGACTACATTAACCAGAGATCTTTCTTTCCCCTAACATTGGTTCAACTTGACCAAGTTAGCATTGGATCATTGGACCCACGTCCATCAAGGCTCATAAGGTGCAGCTCAACCCATGACAACCTTGAGTCACAGTTAGGTTTTGTAGGTGCACTAGGATTTTACTTTCAACAATCTCAAGAAGTCAAATAACATCCGGGAACACTTTTTAAAAATATATTTCTTTAGAAGGAAGTGGTTCTGAGCCTTAGCACAGCAGGAAGAACTCATTTGGAACTCTTATTTCTAAGGCTCATAAACATATAATTACAGCTTTCACATGAATACTTCGAAGACCTTTGGAGACATGGCAGAAGAACTGAAAGCTTTCCCTCAACTAAATGTGTCTCCACCGCTGCGTTTGAAGGACTTCGGTGTTGATGATGGACAACTAGTTTACCTGAGTGAAGGTACCTGCCCAATCTGAATGCTTAAATATATGTCTCAAGGACAGCAGTGCATATGATATGAATATTTGCATTTACATGTATCAGTTATAAATAATATTGATGAGGCACCTGAGTGTCTGATCGTAATCAATCGAAGGTACGGCAGTAGGTCCATCACCATGCAGAGCTCCATCAGTGATCACAAGAACTCTAAATTATATTCTGAATTGGATCAGAAGCTGCCAGTAAAGAGAAATCGAGAAGTCACCGTAGAACTTTTGGAGTTGATTGAAAAAAATTAGATACAAGATGAACGCATTATTTATCATTTACCACCTCCGCTTGAGACTTATTGGCCTTGCCATGAGCCTTGCAATGTTTCTCTGCTGGAAAATAGAGGAACCTTCATACCCTTGACATGTTAGTCAGATACATATTTCTCCTTGCTTCCCATTCTAAGGCTCCTACTGTTCTGTAACTATTTCTGTTTTTGTTTTTTGAAGACAACCTTGGTGTCTATTTGGGTAAAGATAAGGCATGTCCTGCATAAATCAGTGTGTATAATTGTATGACTGGCAAAACCCAAAATATGGATGTGGATGCGTTAGCAGCTATGTGAGTATTTCTTGATTTCAACTATAATGTGGTCTAGAATTTTTTTTTAAACTGATGTCATGTCTTAAAAGAAGATTTCAACAGAATTCGCTTTGAATGTACATTATTTTAAAGTGACTGCATTTCTCTTTCTCCTTCAACTTGGCAAGAAAGCAAATATTTGAATTGTTCATAAGTGTTTGACGTTTAAGTGGAACATGTGTAACCTGTACAGTTACACTCCATGGCATCACTATTTAACGTACTGGACTATGACGCTTGTTGTAAGCACGGGGTTAACATAGTGAGTTCAAACAAAAACTCTTGCTTTGGGTTTTTGCAACCAAAAAAAACAATTAAGTTGGGGATAAACACCATGTTTAAATAAGTTTTTTGAAGAAAAGCCTAGAAAACTGGTCACAAACGTCAAAGTATCACAGGAACAACAGTCTCCTGGTGGAAAGCCTGAGTTTGTTCAGGTTTTTGTCATCAACATGGTAGGCATTACCTGAACATTTTTGACAATGTTCTTAACTTTTCATGCAGCACCGGAGACCAAAGGGATGACTTTTCATTCGTCACAACCAGGACTCCAAAGGAGGCTATACTGGTAATGTTGAGCCGCTATCCTGCTAGTGAGCTTTTTCTGATTGGTGGTTGTGTAGCCCATTTATTCTTTTTGATTGGCTGATAAGTGACATCTCACAACAGAACTCAGGGAGCGCTTGATTCCTCCACGAGGAGAGCAGCTCACGTTGGCGCAGCCGCACATTAAAACATTAAAAACCCGAGAGTTTTTTTAAGCGTGATAAATACGATGTGTGGCGGGAGTGCGGGAGTTAAGACCGACATGCGTGAGTCTCACGCTCGATGCGTGAGGCTGGAGAGCCCTGACATTGCTTCCCTATACTGTTGGTGTATTACTTTGAGAAATAAAATGACACCTTCCCTGAGTCTATGCTTCAAGATGAGCTTGATCAACTTATTAATGTCTTGACTCTATTTCCATCAGGTGCTGATAGATACAAGCTCATCCATGACTGAGAAGTGCTATGGAGATTTGGAAATGCAGAAAATCCATGCTGTGAAAGAGCTTTTTGACAACTTTGCCACACGGACCATGGCTTATGATTTCCATCATGTCATTGGCCTTGTGAAGTTTGACTCCACTGTGAAAACTCTCCACACATTTACGGAAACACTCGAAAAGTTCAAGGTAAATGCAGCACACGTTACAAAAACCCTGATAAGCATGTAGTGTACTTGTCTGGTTGAAATATGTAAAGTTAAGACTCACATAGCCAGTACTAAAGGTTGAGATGTGTTTTATCATTAGCCATGAAACAATAAGATAATAAAGATAAATAGACTGTTTAAAAAAAACCTTTTCTAGGAGCACGTGCACAGCCTTCAGGCCAATGGACGCACGACACTTTATGATGCCTTGCATCATGGAGCGCTTGAGTTGGAAAATGCCAAGAAGTTTCCGGACTGCAAACTTCGCATTCTCTGCCTCACAGATGGAAATGACGTTGGGTAATTTACTTCTCGATGCTACTTTAGTATCGTATCGTCGCTAACATGAAGTCAGGTGACTATAGTGCAGAGGTTTGTAAGTCACCATTACATCTCCAATCGTTTCTCTTGAGTGTTGAGTCAAGACTTTCAAGTCCCAAGTCCTAATGCACTCTTCACCAAATGTAACGCAGTTTGTGTCAAAGTATGTTTCGTCATTCGTTTTTTGGCAGAGTTTGTGTTCACAAACCAAATTAACTTTTGGTTTCAGTATTTAAACTTGCTCAGTAACCTAATTTTCTTCTTCTAGAACTTAATTTGATGGTGTGGATCTGAGGATATAAGCTTTTATTTAATGGGAACAAACAGCATTGACATTAGTTGATCCAGGAAATTAATTTATTGGTAGCACACTTTTAAAATAAAATACTTTTAGCGGCACAGATGATATCAAGTATTTAAGTCAAATGTCTCAGGTTAAGCCAGACTGATTCAAAGATTAGACTTAGTTTTAAGGACAATTTTAGGATTAGGTTCAGTGTAGTTTGGGGAGAGGCATTGGGTTGTGATGGTCAGGGTCAGAGTTCAGAGAATGCATTATGTCAACGAGAAAGCTGTGGTCATATAGTGTGTTGTTTATCATTCTAATGCTATGTCGCTCTGTCATATCAAAAATGAAGAAGAAAAACATGTTATGTTTCTTAAGAACATTTTCTTTGTGCATAGGTCCGTAAACAAGCCAGAGGTTGTTGTTGCCAATCTGATCAAATCCAACATCATTGTGGATTCAATTCTCCTTGGAAAAGTAGAGAACAATATTCTGCGTGGAATCAGCAATGTAACAGGTACGTAATAAAAACCTCAATGCACAGGTGCTCCTCGTATCTTCTGCTATAAAACTGAATTGAATTGAATATGAGCAGTGCACTCCAGAAGTTGCTTCTTCTTTTTTTACCAAATTCTAGTATCTGTGTTTTTTTGTTGTTTTCTTAAATAGGGGTTTGTGTTTGTATGTTTCAGGATTGTTTTGTTACGCTTTTATGTTTCTTTGTCAAAAATCTCGGGACCGTGTTTGCACTTCCATTTTCTTTGTTTTGATAATCCAGTAATAAAATCAATCAATCAAACAGAATCATAAAACTCCATGCTAAGGCATACTAAGATTGAATGTTACTGATTTCCCCCTCATATTCTACTAGACAATAGACTGCTGGTGAGACATTTTTTCAACCACAGCAGGCATAAAGTTTGACTAAATCATGTCCTTACACTCAAAGAATAAAGAGGTATAAGTCTACGATGTCCATCTCCCTCTTTTGATCTACACTACACACTTTTCTTCCGCTTGCCGTATTCGATTGCAATAGTTGCTGCGACCTGTACTGGTTGATGAGCAGAGATTCAAAGAGGAACACAACTGCACAATTCGCCCACAAGAGAGGGTATCCCCTCGGTAATTTGTAGGTTAAAAGTGGAGAGTGCCATTGAGCTACTTTAAGGCTGGAAAGCAGTAGTCGTGATTAATAAGTCATATTTGAACATTCTTGTGTGGTGAGTCATACGGATGCATTTACTATGGTTTGAAATTGCTGCGTTGTGTCAAGTGGCAACAAGATTTATCAGGCTGGTAAGCCACCCTCGCTACATACAGGTACATGAGCAATGTAGTACTATAAGAATATGAATACATGAATATATGATGCATTAGAACTGGTGTGAGATAAATTCATCTATTTTGCTTCCAGGGGGTTGCTGTTTCAAACCGGAGACTAGCAAAGACGGTCTGAAGCTGTTTGAGATCGAGACTGTTCTCTCTCTGGAGATGAGGAAACCCAAGATCAAAGCTGACCCGTCTTCCATCACTCTAGTTAGTGCACCGATTATGTGCAGAGCCCAATTGATGGATAATCTACGGCGCAAGAGACACGATTGAAGGAATGAGTTTAAAGCAGGCATCAATCAGCCTGTGCTGTAAGGATGTGCTTGTTCATTGCCCACTTGGTATTTTCAGAGTTTATTAACAACGACCGGTGCTTGTCACGGGTATGATGAGTTTCCAGAGGCCGTCTTGCCAAGCCAGATGAGCAGTAAAGTGACCGGGACAGATAGGTAAGACTCAAACATCTCATTCAGGAGGCTTGCTAGTTTTATTTAGCTTCCTTAAGGTCATTGAAGGTGGTGAGTGCATATTTAAAATGAATACAGCTAACACTAAGGTCGTCATGTAAAAATAAGGTCTTGATTATCTTGATTTCATACTAGTGCTCTGAAAAACAAGATCCGGGACGCCAAGCTTCGTCCACTGATGGAAAAGGACAAACGTATCCTGCAGGAGCTGAGGAGCCTGCATTGTGACCCACATCCCTACTTCAGTATCTTTCCATCAGAATCGGACTTCAGTGAGTGGCATGGATTTCATTCTACATATTGCCAATGAATTGATGGATAATTTACAAACATATTTTGCTCCCATTCAGGGATGTTATAGTATTGATCATGTTTTAGGTGTTGCATGTTTTTAGCCCATAGTTGAACGCTGAAGCTGCATTCTCTCTCCTGACCACCAGGGGGCGACTCTTCTGGTTGTATAGAAGTCTATCTTCATGTGTTCATCTCTGTTTGCGTCCCAGAAGGCCTCTGGTCTCTGGCCGGTGACCCCGTCCTGGACCCGTGTGGCCCACGACGTCTCTAGATCACGTCTCCGCGTTACAATTATGGTCAATTATTTACATTTATTGGTTGCAAAAAAACTAAAATGGCAATGACGTCCGTAATCCAAGACGGTGGCGGGCAAATGGCCAAACTCAAGGCTCAAAAGTAGTCAAACTCAAACCAATGGACTATTTGTGGCAACGTAAGATTAGTAACTGCTACATGCCGATGGCCACCAGGGCCTCATTCAGATATTGATGTAAAACCACCAACCAGAAGTTTCATACCACTAAAGCCCGATTGTTTACAGGGCCAACATCGTGTCAACTTGTCAATCTCATTTCTAAACTTCTCAGCATTCTGGAAGATCCTCATGGAAGGACCTCCTGACACGCCTTATGAGAGAGGGACCTTTGAGTTGTTCTGCCAGTTTGGTTCCGACTACCCAGTGAAGCCTCCACTCGTCCGCTTCGTCACAAGAGTATCCTTCACAGGAAATGCACATTTATACAAGTAGAACTAATTCAATTATTGACAGTGTCATATTTAATATCTTCCACATTGACGATCATGATGTTGACCAATCAAACCAAAACCCTGTGCATGTTTGACAACTTTCTTTATTCTTCCCCATGGAGGTCCATGAAGTGAACTGCCGATATTTGTACTTTAATTGCAGTGTCATTTTCTTAACACAAGCGAAGGTGTACCACTGTAATATCAACAGTGTGGGGCGCATCTGCCACAACATATTCGACCGGAACTACAACGCCCAAATCTCCATGAGAGACGTACTCAACGCTGTGTATGGACTGCTCATCATCCCAGAGCCCGAAGACCCACTGGACAGGTGAGATTCAAGCCCCCGCACATTACACCCATTTCATTACAGGACCGAGGAGTCCATGTTTCTTCATTTGACAATTGTAAGGTGCTACTGACTCTCAGCCTCCATCTGAAGTTGTGTATTTGGTGATTCTATGCTTAAAATAAGTCATGTGACCAGAGTAATACACAAACATTACTTTGGAGCAGCGTTTCATAGTCCGAGGGTGTCAGCCAGAAGACCCCAGGGTTCCTCGTGAGGCTCCTGAAGGGCCGGCGATGATGTGGTGCAGACAGCTGAATTGTGGGTGTGCACTTTCACCGCCCATGTTTTAAACAATCTTCTTTCTTCTTCCAAAATGGTTCTTTGGTTGAAAAGGGTTATTAAGGGTCTTGCAGAGAACCCTTCAAATAAACCTCTCCTCAGAATAGGGTTCCTCAGAAAAAGGTTCCTTCAAAGTGAACGGTTCTGAGTAGAACCCCAGACCTTCAGGAAGAACCCTTGTTCAAAACCTCATTTTTCAGAGTCCATATTTTGAAAGCAGTTGCATGGGGCAAAGTTAAACTCCTTCAAGCAGATGAGTTGATGATGTACTTCATGGTAAATTCACCTTTTGAGTGTGTTCTTTGTCTGGGGAAGCATTCTGGCTGAAGAGTTCCTGACCAGCCCCAAGACTTATGAGCAGGAGGCCCAAAAACACACCGAAGGAACCGCCGCACAGTCAATGGACGATATGGAGAAGGTGAAGTCATCCACTATAAAGCAGTCCAATGCATTGCAGTACATCGGCAATATATTACAGGGCAATGCCATACCGCTGGTGGATACAATATTTGGGAGGCAGGCAATATTTTTGACCAATGGGTGTCCGGGACTTCAGACCAAAGTTCCATGATCAAACAGTCAGTGTTCACACGGGTACACCTGAAATGACACAAATGAATGAGTGACAATAGATTGATTAAAAAATATACATATTTATGTTACTTGGGAGTTTTTCCTGGTCCGATGTGAGGTTCTGGGGCAGGGATGTCTCTACATGTGTACAGACTGTAAAGCACTCTGAGACAAATTTGCAATTTGTGTAATTGGGCTATACAAATAAACTGAATTGAATTGAATGTATATTTGTATTCTTCTAATCAAACTTCCATGGTAAACAATTTCCTTGACTTTTCCTTGACTTTTTGACATTTTATTTTTCAAGGACTTTTCCAGGCCTGAAAATAACCATTGTAAATTTGTCATGACTTTTCCAGGTTTTCCATGATCTGAAGCCTGACATTCTGTGATTATTTTGGCCTCTTTATGTACTCAAAGTGCTTTAAAATAAAGTTAAATAAAGTAAAGTTATGTTTAAAACACAAAACTACATTGTGTCAAGATTTGAGGGGAATATATTTTTATTGTTGTACGTATCACAAATAATTTTTTGAAGAAAGTCTGCAGGAGGAGGAAGAGGAGGATGCTCTGTATCACCCTTTTAGTCCTCTTGTATTCAACACGTTTCTGTTGTGTTTCCTGTTCACAGAAGTTGGTGGATCCTGAGAAACAGTTCACACCCCCACATCTTATCTGCCCACTCACCAACAAGATGTTCGTGGATCCGGTGACGACAAGAACCGGAGCGGTGTACGAGCGAAAGGCCATCGAGAAACACCTCAAGACGTAAGTCTGTTCATCCTCGTCCTAAACACATCCCAGGAGGAGAAAGTGTGAAACGTGACACGATGTGGAGGTTTAATGTCACGTCTCCTCCTCTCGCTGCGTTACAGAAACAAAAGGGATCCAAAGGTTCCAGAAAGTGTGACTAAAGCAGATCTGAAGCCCGCCACCGACATGAAGAAGATGGTGACGGAGCAGCGCCGCAGACAGATCCAGGGCGAGTAGGAGGAGAGTTCTTCAGTTTCACAGGAAGGAAATACAGCGTCGCCTGGAAGATATGGAACCTTTGTGTTTTCTTTCTCACATAATGTAATAATAATATACATTTTGTGCAGAACTGTTCATGAATTATGGGCTTTTATTAAATGAAAAATAATGATACGACTCTTGCATTGAGCTACAAGCCTGGCAGTTAAATCTAAAGTCAAGACTCAAGCACAACCTCGCCATCTTTTATTCACTGCCACTGTTTACTTATTGATATTTGTCTGTATAATTATCATTTGACACATTTTACACATTGCACTGAAAGTTGACGAGTTAAGAACATTACATTCATAACATCTCAGATCTCGACCGTAACGGGGGTTTGAGATTGGTGGTTGTCTTTGTTTACTTGTGAAGTATCTCGGGTGACTATGGGTCGATGTGTCCTTGAGCAAGGCACTGAACCCTGAGCTGCTCCCTGTAGCTGATTCTACAGCGTATGAAAGTAACAGGATTGTAAGTCGCTCTGGATACCAGCGTCAGCTACGTGACATGTGATGTAATGTAATGAAGTGGCTCACAGACCGTTCCTGTAGCTCGGTTCAGGTAATGCGTCGCCATGGCGACAGGTCATGAATTAAGGGCGGTGTGAAGACCTTTTGATTGACACATTGACTTCCTTGTGCTAACCTGACATCACGAGCTGTGGTCCTCCCTCTGGCTGTCACTGACTCATGGGGACAAGACGCGAGTTCAGTTTCTTGTTCTGTTTGTTTTGGTCAAATAAAGGAAAGTTTAAAATCACTCGTTTTACTTTTAAAAAGCAAAGTAGAGCTGTGTTGTCACTGCTCAGCAGTTTGTTTTGGTGAATTGATTTTTGGAAAACCGTTAAACGTTGTCCGCACGTTAAAGTTCAACGGTCTTGTCATTTAACGATGGGGGAATTGTTGGGTACCATAAAAATATAAAGTTTGGTCAAGTGATGTCCAAATGTGAATTGTATGGTGTTATAGGGCCTGAGGGGAAGGCTGGTGGCTGGGACAGGCTGCTCAATACGTCGATCGCGACCTGCCAGTCGATGGCGGCGTAGTGTTGGTAGATCGCATGACAGGAAAATAAATGTGCCCGCCCCCTGTAACTTCCTCTATAGCGCCAGATTACAGCAGCAGCGTGTCACGTCTGTCTCTCCGTGTCGCGTTCACGGTCCTCCGCTCGCCGTCTCGAGCGCCGCGGAGCTCCGCTGGCTTGCGCACCGGGGCGGAGCAGAGACAAAGTCAGTACGCGGTGACGGTAACGAGACGGCAGTGGCTGAGGACAGGTGAAGGAGGAAACGATCAAGGAAACAGAGAAGACACAGTAGACACCGAGGAGACAGAGTACACTTAGAATAGACCCTTACAATATATACATGTATAAATAAATAAAGCTGTCCTTTTCAACCCGAGCTGTGAAGGTCGAGCCTCGTTTCAAGAGTTTTTATCAGAACTACAGATGCAAATGAAGTGAAGATGAAACTTAAGGCCGATTCATACTTCGGCGATTTCAGAACAACGGACAGATACACAAGCTTCTTCTCACCGTCAAAAATCTACACAAGCCTGCAAGGCTGTGATTGGTCTGTTGCTCTGATGACTACTTCCTTTCTGGAGTCTCACATTTCCGGTTTTCATAGCATAATACCGCCATTTTTAAAAGACGATCTTTTTAAAAAGATGAACGCTATTGAGGAGCTGCTAAGCGAGGAAGTCCGGAGGTATGAGCACCTCTATAACCCGTCGATGGCCTCCCATTGGTGGAGGGAGATCTCCTCCCACGTGGTTTGGCGGTGGACCTGTGCCTTTGTGCCTGAACATGTGGAGGAGACTGCGCAACAAATATGTCCGCGAGAAGAAGGCGATGCAGGGCAGAAGTGGTGATCCTGGGAGAAGGAGCTCTCCTTCTCCCTTTTTGTATCGCTTTCCTGGTTGGGCGTGTACATAAAGCATTCATATTCATTTCCCACCACTTAATAATCCATTCATATCGATGTGAATCAATCAATACTAATACAACTTAAACTGTGATGCGTTTTAGTTTCATTTCGCAATTTATTTGGTGTATAATCCATAGCAACACAACGTTTCTTCTCCATTGTCCCGCTGCATTAATGCCCCGACCTGAGCCGCGTATGATTTCTAAATGTTTAGTCGGACGGCCTGGTCGGGTCCAGTTGGAAGAGGGGAGGAGATATGAACATGTAGACAAGCCCAATGATCTCGGGTGCCATCCTTCACTGTGTGTGGACAACCAGACCTGGTCAATAAATAAACCAACGACTTCCACACAAAGACGTCATTCTCTCTGTCGTCTTCCACAACAAACGGTACTCCACCTATTGTTGGGCGGTGAATTGCTTTGCAACACGCGCAAGCCTTTTAGGAACTATGAATTGAAACGAGCGATTTACACAAACAATTACACAACGATTTACGCTGTTGTAGAAGTATGCGCGGGCCTTTAGAGCGACTGGAAAAACACTTCCTGGGCATTATCGTAAAAAGAAGAACGTACATTTCTCAAAACAATGAGTTACATGTGTCCGTTATGTTGGATGTTTTAAATAAAGCAACATGACAGCAGTGACATATGTTGTGTTTATTTCTCTCAACAAAACCCAGTAAAAACAAAATGGCGTCTCTTGGGGAGCAACGACTAAACTTTACTTTAATGACGTTGTTGTACTTTTAGAAAACCGTTCTCATAACTAAACGTTCAAATAAGCCCAATTTGTTCGGAAGAGACGACTGCATTATCTCCATCGTAGCTCGTAGCTAGCTCAGGCTAACGGACCGCTAGCTACCAGAGCAACCTCCAGAACCGCTCGGGGGTTCTCCACCTCCACGGAGAGCTGCCGTCACTCCAGGTGCAGAGAGGATGAAGAGGAGGAGGAGGAGGAGGAGGAGGAGGAGGAGGAGGAGAAATGAGAGAAGAGGAGGACAGAAGAAGGAGGAGCTTCAGGGGAGGTGAGCAGCTGGTCGCTCAGCGCCCGCCGCCTCGTCCAGGTTTACTTCAACCAGCGCTGGAGAGCAGAGCGCGTTAGCATGGGATGCTACGTAAACAAAGGCCTTCATTTCCTCTTCAGGGAGTTAGAGAACAACTTGACTTCTGTTTGGCATGGTACTAGTACTGCTCTATACCTCTACATGGTACTAGTACTGCTCTATACCTCTACATGGTACTAGTACTGCTCTATACCTCTACATGGTACTAGTACTGCTCTATACCTCTACATGGTACTAGTACTGCTCTATACCTCTACATGGTACTAGTACTGCTCTATACCTCTACATGGTACTAGTACTGCTCTATACCTCTACATGGTACTAGTACTGCTCTATGCTTCTACATGGTACTAGTACTGCTCTATACCTCTACATGGTACTAGTACTGCTCTATGCTTCTACATGGTACTAGTACTGCTATATACCTCTACATGGTACTAGTACTGCTTTATACCTCTACATGGTACTAGTATTGCTCTATACTTCTACATGATACTAGTACTGCTCTATACCTCTACATGGTACTAGTACTGCTCTATGCTTCTACATGGTACTAGTACTGCTATATACCTCTACATGGTACTAGTACTGCTCTATACCTCTACATGGTACTAGTATTGCTCTATACTTCTATATGATACTAGTACTGCTCTATACCTCTACATGGTACTAGTACTGCTCTATACCTCTACATGTTACTAGTACTGCTCTATACCTCTACATGGTACTAGTACTGCTCTATGCTTCTATATGGTACTAGTACTGCTCTATGCCTCTACATGGTACTAGTACTGCTATATGCCTCTATATGGTACTAGTACTGCTCTATGCTTCTATATGGTACTAGTACTGCTCTATACCTCTACATGGTACTAGTACTGCTCTATACTTCTATATGGTAGTAGTACTGCTCTATACCTCTACATGGTACTAGTACTGCTCTATACTTCTATATGGTACTAGTACTGCTCTATGCTTCTATATGGTACTAGTACTGCTCTATGCTTCTATATGGTACGAGTACTGCTCTATGCTTCTATATGGTACGAGTACTGCTCTATGCTTCTATATGGTACTAGTACTGCTCTATACCTCTACATGGTACTAGTACTGCTCTATACCTCTATATGGTACTAGTACTGCTCTATACCTCTATATGGTACTAGTACTGCTCTATACCTCTACATGGTACTAGTACTGCTCTATACCTCTACATGGTACCAGTACTGCTCTATACCTCTATATGGTACCAGTACTGCTCTATGCTTCTATATGGTACTAGTACTGCTCTATGCTTCTATATGGTACTAGTACTGCTCTATACCTCTACATGGTACTAGTACTGCTCTATACCTCTACATGGTACCAGTACTGCTCTATACCTCTACATGGTACCAGTACTGCTCTATACCTCTATATGGTACCAGTACTGCTCTATGCTTCTATATGGTACTAGTACTGCTCTATGCTTCTATATGGTACTAGTGCTCCTGTTCTTTGTGTCCTCTGTGTTTATACAGTATTCAAAGTGTCTCACGTGGGTTGTAGTTGTTGTTTTCGTTGAAGGCCGTGTTGGTGCCGCTCAGTGGAGGGGGCGTGGCCCCAGCCGGGCGCCGGCCCAGTGAGGGACTGGTGGGACTGGTGGGCGACGCCCCCCTGTCGCTTCCATCCGGCTGTTCCCGCGGAGCTGGAGAGGGAAACATGAAACGCTGAGTGACTCGTCCAGGTTGTCTCCATGACAACGAAGAGCTTTTAGGTGAGACGTAGCGCTTCGACCCTCTGGAGGCGGAGTTAGGCCGTTGGTCACCAGAGGAGCCGAAAGGTCACCAGAGGTCACCAGGCCTTTAGAAGAGTCTGAGATACAGAGAACACATGTCACAGGGACGTAACACAGACACACACACACACACACACACACCCAGCTCGTCCAGGTAGACTTGTTCGAAGGTGCCGGTGGGTTCCGTCCGGTCGTTCGGCGTCTGCCGATGGAGCTCAAACGAGTACGTCTACACAAACAAACAAGTCAGTAACAACAACAACAACAACACAGCTAACGGATTAGCATTGGATGAGCGCGTCGTCATGACGCTGGTCTCTTACCCTGGAGACCTTCCTGAGGAAGAAGAGGACGACGCTCAGAGCGACGATCACCAAGACGATCAATACGAGCGCCATGTAGCCTGAGGACGCATCGGTGAGTCAGAGCTAATACGGGATCAATACCAATACGGGATCAATACCAATACGGGATCAATACCAACACGGATCAATACCAACAAGGATCAATACCAACACGGATCAATACCAATGTGTGATCAATACCAATACGGATCAATACCAACACGGATCAATACCAATACGGATCAATACCAATACGGATCAATACCAACACGGATCAATACCAACAAGGATCAATACCAACAAGGATCAATACCAACACAGATCAATACCAACGTGTGATCAATACCAATACGGATCAATACCAACACGGATCAATACCAATACGGATCAATACCAACACGGATCAATACCAATACAGATCAATATCAACACGGATCAATACCAATACGGATCAATACCAACAAGGATCAATACCAACAAGGATCAATACCAACACAGATCAATACCAACGTGTGATCAATACCAATACGGATCAATACCAACAAGGATCAATACCAACACAGATCAATACCAATACGGATCAATACCAACAAGGATCAATACCAATACGGATCAATACCAATACGGATCAATACCAACAAGGATCAATACCAACACAGATCAATACCAACGTGTGATCAATACCAATACGGATCAATATCAACACGGATCAATACCAATACAGATCAATACCAATACGGATCAATACCCATACGGATCAATACCAACAAGAATCAATACCAATACGGATCAATACCAACAAGGATCAATACCAATACGGATCAATACCAACAAGGATCAATACCAATACGGATCAATACCAATACAGATCAATACCAATACGGATCAATACCAACAAGGATCAATACCAATACAGATCAATACCAATACGGATCAATACCAACAAGGATCAATACCAATACGGATCAATACCAACAAGGATCAATACCAATACGGATCAATACCAACACGGATCAATACCAACACGGATCAATACCAATACGGATCAATACCAACACGGATCAATACCAATACAGATCAATATCAACACGGATCAATACCAATACGGATCAATACCAACACGGATCAATACCAATACGGATCAATACCAACAAGGATCAATACCAACAAGGATCAATACCAACACAGATCAATACCAACGTGTGATCAATACCAATACGGATCAATACCAACAAGGATCAATACCAACACAGATCAATACCAACACAGATCAATACCAACACAGATCAATACCAACGTGTGATCAATACCAACAAGGATCAATACCAACAAGGATCAATACCAACACAGATCAATACCAATACGGATCAATACCAACACAGATCAATACCAACGTGTGATCAATACCAATACGGATCAATACCAACACGGATCAATACCAATACAGATCAATACCAATACGGATCAATACCCATACGGATCAATACCAACAAGGATCAATACCAATACGGATCAATACCAACAAGGATCAATACCAATACGGATCAATACCAACAAGGATCAATACCAATACGGATCAATACCAATACAGATCAATACCAATACGGATCAATACCAACAAGGATCAATACCAATACAGATCAATACCAATACGGATCAATACCAACAAGGATCAATACCAATACGGATCAATACCAACAAGAATCAATACCAATACAGATCAATACCAATACGAATCAATACCAATACGGATCAATACCAACACAGATCAATACCAACGTGTGATCAATACCAATACGGATCAATACCAACACGTGAGGCTGTTGGTTAAACAGATACAAAGTGAGACTAAATTAACTTTTATGTTTAAATAAATACATGTGAGAATTATAATAATAAAATAACAATCAGTCATAATTTGAGTTTTAATTAAATTATATTAATTATTCCACAACATGATTTTACACTTTTTGATTTATTTTATTTCATCATGTATTTATTTAATCAATATTAATTCATGTAGAATTTATTTAATGATGCGCATGTGTTTTACACTCATTGTTATTATTGTTATTGTTGTTGTTATTATTGATATAATAACAGTATATAAGGGAGGTGCTGATGAGCAGTGAACTCACCCCAGGTCGCTCGCCCCCTCTCGCTCGCTGCGGAGAGAGAGAGAGAGAGGTCAGGAGGTCAGGAGGCTCAGTGTCGCCCCCTGGTGGACAACAGAGGACTACAAGCAATACAAGACGTCTACTGATCCATCTGATCGATACCAGAAGACGACAGTGTGTTTGTTGTCTTCTCCAACAAACAAACAAACAAACAAACACCTGCATCAAAGCCCCTCAGCCGGTACCTGGAGTCTCCGGGCGGCCTGCTGTCGGTGTTGTGGCTCCTCCCCCAGGCGCCGTGGCCCCTCCCCCGGGCGTTGTGGCCCCTCCCCCAGACGTCGTGGCTCCTCCTCCAGGCGTCGTGGCTCCTCCCCCGGGCGTCCTGGCCCCTCCCCTGGGCATTGTGGCTCCTCCCCCGGACATTGTGGCTCCTCCCCCGGGCGTTGTGGCCCCTCCCCCGGGCGCCGTGGCCCCTCCCCCAGGCGCTGTGGCCCCTCCCCCGGGCGCCGCCGGTTCTCGGGCTCTGGGCTGCAACAGACGGTGAAGATTCAGTTTCATCACAGAGGAAAACATGAGACGACCACGAAGACTCAGTCGTCATAGCGACCGTCAGCTGAACGCTGGTTATGACATCATCACGCCGTCGTGACCACGGAGTCACGTGACGCTCACACGCCGCTCTGACGGGTTTAACTTTAACTTTCTGTTTAATCTTTGACCTCCAGGAAGCTCCTCCCCTCTCCGTCTCCAACCAGAGACACGCGGGGGGACGGGCGGTTACCGTGGCGACCGTTGGACCGGCTGCGGGCGGCGTGGTGGGGGGGGCGGGGGAGGGCGGTCCTCTGTGTTTCTCCGCCGGGGGACGGCTGAGGATCTGGATCAGACAGACAGGATGAGACTCTGAGGCCACCTGACCCCCATGAGACCAGGACCAGGTGGACCTGACCCCCATGAGACCAGGACCAGGTGGACCTGACCCCCATGAGACCAGGACCAGCTGGACCTGACCCCCATGAGACCAGGACCAGGTGGACCTGACCCCCATGAGACCAGGACCAGCTGGACCTGACCCCCATGAGACCAGGACCAGCTGGACCTGACCCCCATGAGACCAGGACCAGCTGGACCTGACCCCCATGAGACCAGGACCAGGTGGACCTGACCCCCATAAGACCAGGACCAGCTGGACCTGACCCCCATGAGACCAGGACCAGCTGGACCTGACCCCCATGAGACCAGGACCAGCTGGACCCCCAGGTCTCACGTTGTCCTCTGGAAACAGACGAGACGACGAGAACTGCAACAGAAAGAGAAGAGTTCAAAGAATAGATTAAATACATGAAATAACTAGGTTAAGTGAATTAAATAACTAGATTAAATTAGATTAAATTAATGTATTAGATTAAATTAATGTATTACATTAAATAAATTAAATAACTAGATTTAATTAATTAGATTAAATTAATTAAATAACTAAGTTAAATTAATTAAATAACTAGATTACATTAGTTAATTAGATTAAATTAATTAAATAACTAGATTAAATTAGATTAAATTAATGTATTACATTAAATTAATGTATTACATTAAATAAATTAAATAACTAGATTTAATTAATTAGATTAAATTAATTAAATAACTAAGTTAAATGAATTAAATAACTAGATTACATTAGTTAATTAGATTAAATTAATTAAATAACTAGATTAAATTAGATTAAATTAATGTATTACATTAAATTAATGTATTACATTAAATAAATTAAATAACTAGATTTAATTAATTAGATTAAATTAATTAAATAACTAGGTTAAATGAATTAAATAAATAGATTACATTAGTTAATTATATTAAATTAATGATTTGATTAAATATATAATTAAATTAGATTACATTACATTAAATTAATTAATTAGATTAAATAAATAAATTAGATGTAATCATTAATTAGATTAAATATACATAAATTAGATTACATTAGATTACATAAATTAATTAGATCAAAAGAAATATTAAATTAATAAATAAATGAGATTAAATTAATTAGATTAAATGAATACATCCATTTGATTTATTAGATTAAATGAATGAATTAGATTACATTATCTCTTATTCATAACAGAGGTCCAAGCTGGTTCTATAAGCTGAAGGGAGACGAGTTTGCCGTGTTCTACTGACCTCTAACCTTTGACCTCTGTCGGGCGCTTGAGCGTCTTTACATCTATTTTATATTTGAATATGTGATGCACGGCATGTTGTATCCTCCCGATGTTTACGCGTAAACAGAGGAAAGACACATTTCCTATTTCCTGACGTTGCACTTGAACGCCTCTCCGGTCCCCGGCGCTCCGTCTTTACCTCCGAGTCCCTGGAAGAACCTGAAAGTCACTCGAGGCCCGGAGAGAGGAACGAGGGAGCAGCGGACGGAGAGATGGAAGAAAAGAGGTAAAGTGTGGAGCATCTCACCGAGGAAGCTGAGGAGGCCCCACGACTTCATCTTCTCTTGGCTCTGCTCCTCTTCCTCCTCTCAGGAGCCTTCTGCAGAGTGATCTCTCTCTCTCTCTCTCTCTCTCTCTCTCTCTCTCTCTCTCTCTCTCCCCCATGTGTTCAGGAAGTGAGGACCGCAGTGTGAGCTGCAGATGGAAACAGGAAGCTCTTCCCCTCCACGCGGTCGCCGGGCGTCATGACAACCAGGTAACCACGCCGACTGCAGCGCGCCCACTTCCTGTGGAGCTTCACCAGCGTTCACGACTTGAAGAGGTCCTCCCCTTCCTCCTCTTCCTCCGCCTCTTCTCTTCATCCTCCTCATCCTCCTCTTCCTCCTCCTCACCGACAAGCATTCTCAGTAAGATGTCTACTTCAAGTACTCAAAGTAAAAGTAGTGATTCTGCAACATGTCAATAATTGAATCAACATTCATGCAGTGAAAGAGTGTATTTATCTGAAGAAGAAGAAGAAGAACAACAACAACAACAAGAACAACAACAAAAATAACAACAAGAGGAACAAGAACAAGAAGAAGAACAACAACAACAAGAACAACAAGAAGAAGAACAAGAACAAGAAGAAGATGAAGAAGAAGAAGAAGATGAACAAGAAGAAGATGAAGAACAAGAAGAAGATGAACAAGTAGAACAAGAAGAACAAGAAGAACAAGAAGAACAAGAAGAACAAGAAGAACAAGAACAAGAAGAAGAAGAACAAGGAGGAGGAGGAGGAGAATACACCTACAGGACTGTCTCAGAAAATTTGAATATTGTGATAAAGTTCTTTATTTTCTGTAATGCAATAATAAAACTAAAATGTCATGCATTCTGGATTCATTACAAATCAACTGAAATATTGCAAGCCTTTTATTCTTTTAATATGGCTGATTATGGCTTACAGCTTAAGAAAACTCAAATATCCTATCTCTAAATATGTCAGTTGATGTGTGTGTGACTAACCTCTGAACCTGCCCTCCTGGTCTCCAGCCAGCAGGAACCTCCAGGTGTGAGTCACCAGGGCGGAGACGCCAAGTAGAGCGGGACGTTCAATTCATTCCAGGAATGTGAAGAATAAGAAAAATCTAACTACAATCATTTGTGAATAATTTGATTCAAATGGTTAAAGTGCAAATAGATACAGAATTAAACTAATATGATTGTATATAATACAATAAAGTTGTTTTTAGAGTAGTAACATAATCAATAAATATTGAGTATTGATACTTAGTCAATATTAGTAAATATTTCCACGCTATTTATATTTGTAATCTTATACCTGAATAAAATGAGAAAGTATTTTATATATATAAATATATACATATATACATAAATATATATATATATACATAAATAAATATATATATATATATATATATATATATATATATATATATATATATATATATATATATATATATATATATATATATAAACATATTGTAATCAGGCTGCCGGATAGATACGTCGCTGCTGCCCTCTGGTGGAAACTCAGTGAAACTGCAACTGAAAGCAGAAGATTAAAAAAAACGATGCAAAGTGATTTAATTAGTTGTAGTTTCTTAGTCACTGGAGTCTGTTGGCCTGAAATTCACTTAGAATAAGTCATTTTAATTTGACAAATAAAACAAGTGAATAAACAGGAGAATAGAAACACATTAGAGTGACTTCGAGGAGATAAAACATC
This sequence comes from Liparis tanakae, assembly GCA_036178185.1. Classification (NCBI taxonomy): domain Eukaryota; kingdom Metazoa; phylum Chordata; class Actinopteri; order Perciformes; family Liparidae; genus Liparis; species Liparis tanakae. The sequence goes on along the minus strand of CM070111.1, from coordinate 388,828 downwards.
TTTTGTGACGTCATAAATCACGTGACTGGTGAACCATCCCATAATGAAAACAAGCTCTCAAGTCAACTTCAACCACAGCTTCCCCATGCTGCCTCTCTCTCTCTCTCGCGCTCTCTCTCTCTCTCTCTCTCTCTCTCTCTCTCTCTCTCTCTCTCTCTCTCTCTCTCTCTCTCTCTCTCTCTCTCTCTCTCTCTCACAGTCTGTTGTATCATAATACAGCAGATGCGCCCTCTGGCGGAGACCATGAGCACTGCATGTGTTTTAAATGTGAGAAAATGTCTCAATATTAAATATAATGATAAATATAAGGACAAAGATAATGATAAAAATAATGATAAATATAACGACAAAAATAATGATAAAAATAATGATAAACATAACGATAAATATAACGATACATATAATTGTTAATGCTGTAACGGAGTGAAACATATAAATGAAATGGTTTTACTGAGCTTCAATGTTGTCTTTATTTTTTATATATTTTTAAGTAAATAAATAAGAACTCACAACCTCTCCATAATATATGCGACGTGCGCATTAAGATCTGAAAAAATGGTCGAAAATATATATAATACAACAAAAACACACTAAAGTACTTTGTTCATACAGGAAGTGGCAGAAGTGAATGTTTGTGCTCGTGACGTCACGCCGGAGCGTCCCGCGAGCCTCCAGCGAAACAACCCGAGGAACCGCGTCGGTGGTCCGGATAAACCCGGCCCGGTACGACCCGGCCCGGTGGGACCCGGCCCGGTGGGACCCGACCCGGAACGACCCGGCCCGGTGGGACCCGACCCGGTACCCCGGGAGGAGGAGACGGAGAGGAGGAGAAATGGCCGAGGCTCGCGCGGTGGAGGAGGAGGACAACACCGGGAGGGACACACGGGAGCAAGTGGTCCGACGCTCCGCAGGTAACAACAACAACAACAACAACAACAACAACAACAACACAAACCACTGTGTCCACTCGGGATCGATCCGGGGTTTAATGCGGGATCGATATGTTGTCACGCGCTAACGTGACTCCTAACTCCTAACTCCTATCTCCTTGGATGTCTCCTCCTTCCTGCTGCTGTGCAGTGTGTCTGTGGTATTCTGGGAGCTAAGGGGTACTAGTACTCCTAAATACTTCCTCGGGGGATAATGTGTAGTTTACAAAGTACACGGGACTGTTGGTCCATGGGACGGAGGGACTAGGGCCGCGGAGGGATACCGGGAGCCCACTGGGACTAGGGCCGCGGAGGGATACCGGGAGCCCACTGGGACTAGGGCCGCGGAGGGATACCGGGAGCCCACTGGGACTAGGGCCGCGGACGGATACCGGGAGCCCACTGGGACTAGGGCCGCGGACGGATACCGGGAGCCCACTGGGACTAGGGCCGCGGACGGATACCGGGAGCCCACTGGGACTAGGGCCGCGGAGGGATACCGGGAGCCCACTGGGACTAGGGCCGCGGACGGATACCGGGAGCCCACTGGGACTAGGGCCGCGGAGGGATACCAGCAGTCAGTAGTCAGGTTCAGCTGTGAGATGCAGACAAAGTTGATCGCTCAAAGTTTAAGGTCACTAAAAGTCACAGATTAGTTATTTAAGAAGATTTAAAGGAATAAAACACATTCCGGCTCCTTAAATGTGAAGTTTCTGTTTTTTGTTTCTAATGTGTTTGATATTATTATTATATAAATACACACCTTCATGTTTTGGACCAAAGTAAAAGTATTTTTTACACGTTGCCACGAGAAACCCAAACTGGAGATGAAAGTGGGTCAAAGGTTAAAGGTCATTTTATTATTTAAAGAAAATAGAACAATAATAAGAAACAATTCAGAATATATGCAAAATTGAACATCGATAATAATATGATCTTTATTCGTGTTGTTCCTCTTCGTCTCCACCAGAGGGCGCCACAGAGTAAAACACGTTTAATACAGCAGCTGAAGTTCAAGAGTACTTCTAAGTACTTCCATGATTACCTTCTGCTTCCATGAGTACTCCCTACTTCAATGAGTACTTTCAAGAGTACTTCCATGAGTACTTCTAAGTACTTCCATGATTACCTTCTACTTCCATGAGTACTCCCTACTTCAATGAGTACTTCCACGAGTACTTCCATGAGTACTGGTACTTGACAAGCCAACATGAATACTTCAGAGAGGATCCAGACCATAATGCTGCGTCACCACGGTCACCATGGTGACGCAGCATTATGGTCTGGATCCCCGTTCTGCTGCGTCTGCATCTCCACGTCGGAGCCCCACATCTGGAAGTGTTCACGCTCCAGCAGCCAATCACAGCCGCGCTGCCTGGAGGCCCTCGGCCAATCGGTGGGCTGCATGGGCGGTGAGAGAGAGGGAGAGAGAGCGAGAGAGAGTTGAGAAGAAAGAAGTTCTGCTGAAAGTTTTAAAGACGTGTAAAGTTTAGACTGACAGGAAGTCAGAGGAGCCAAGGAAAGGAGGCAAGGAAAGGAGGTAGGAGACGGGACAAATGCACGAGGAGAGGACACGAGACGCTCCCTTTCCTGTCTTCTCCTTTTCTCTCTCTCTCTCCTCTTTGGAGCTCCAGCAGCGATGGGGTGTGGGACTACGTTTCCCAGAATGCACCTTGTCTGTCTGTAGCTTCTGCTCAGCTCTTCTTCTGTTTGCTAAACAGAGGAACGTGTGAGTCACTTCCTGTGAGGCGCCTGGCTCTTATATATATATATATATATATATATATATATATATATATATATATATATATATATATATATATATATATATATATATATCTTTTGTTTGTGTTCGTTGAGTTTGGGACCAAATCAATAGATTGATAGATTTTATTAATTTAGAAAAAAACCTTCAAGAGAAAAACATCAATATATTGTTATTATATAATAATGATATATTATATACATATATATATATATATTATATATATATAATACTTGTGTTTGATTTTGACCCTTTGGACCTTTTTAATCACAATCTCTCTTTTCTTTTCGCAGGACGTCGGAAGCCAGAGCATCGTCTCAGGTAACTCCTCCTCTCCTCCTCTCCTCCTCTCCTCCCCCTCCTCTTCTCCTCCTCTCCTCCCCCTCCTCCTCCTCTCCTCCCCCTCTTCTTCTCCTCCTCTCCTCCTCCTCCTCCTCCCCCTTCTCATCCTCCCCCTCCTCCTCCTCTCCTCCTCCTCCTATCCTCCCCCTCCTCCTCCTCCTCCTCTCCTCCCCCTCCTCCTCTCCTCATCTCCCCCTCCTCCTCCTCTCCTCCTCCCCCTTCTCTTCCTCCTCCTCCTCCTCTCCTCCTCCCCCTTCTCATCCTCCTCCTCCTCTTCTTTCTCTTCTCACATGACAGACTGAAAGGTTCTAGGAGTAACAAGGTTCTCAGAGTAAAGGTTCTAACTGTTCTAGGAGTAAAGGTTCTAGGAGTAAAGGTTCTAAAAGTTTTCAGAGTAAAGGTTCTAGGAGTAAAGGTTCTAAAGGTTCTCAGAGTAAAGGTTCTAGGAGTAAAGGTTCTCAGAATAAAGGTTCTAAAGGTTCTAGGAGTAAAGGTTCTAGGAGTAAAGTTTCCAAAGGTTCTAGGAGTAAAGGTTCTAACAGTTCTAGGAGTAAAGGTTCTAAAGTGTCTAGGAGTAAAGGTTCTAGGAGTAAAGGTTCTAACGGTTCTAGGAGTAAAGGTTCTAGGAGTAAAGGTTCTAGGAGTAAAGGTTCTAACGGTTCTAGGAGTAAAGGTTCTAACGGTTCTAGGAGTAAAGGTTCTAACGGTTCTAGGAGTAAAGGTTCTAAAGGTTCTAGGAGTAAAGGTTCTAACGGTTCTAGGAGTAAAGGTTCTAAAGGGTCTAGGAGTAAAGGTTCTAGGAGTAAAGGTTCTAACGGTTCTAGGAGTAAAGGTTCTAAAGGTTCTAGGAGTAAAGGTTCTAAAGGGTCTAGGAGTAAAGGTTCTAGGAGTAAAGGTTCTAAAGGTTCTAGGAGTAAAGGTTCTAGGAGTAAAGGTTCTAAAGGTTCTCTAAGCCAACAGGGAAGATTCAGTTGAACTCAGGACCGGGACTACTTTCCTCTCAGACTGCCGGGACTACTTTTCCTCCCTTCCTGGTCTCACCACTCCTCCAAAGTGTTCTCCTGTCGGCCCGGTCGTCATGGAGACCGGTCGTCATGGAGACCGGTCGTCATGGTGAGCGGCCAGCGAGGTCGCCGAGTTTAGAGACTTCAACACCTCGAAGAGACGTGAGCGACCAATGAGAGACGAGATAACGCCTCACAGGAGGGGGGGGGGGGGTGACTTGAGTTGAGTTGAGTTGTGTAATGTAGTGTAGTGTTGACTTGTTTAGTGTTGTGTTGTGTTGACTCGTGTAGTGTAGTGTTGTGTAGTGTTGTGTACATCCAGCTCAACGCTCCCCAACATGAGTTTGGTGACCGTGATGTCATCGACACGCCCAAAACCACTGCATGGAAACCACTGCATCATCCAACGTGTGTGTGCGTGCGTGTGTGCGTGTGCGTGCGTGTGTGTGTGTGTGTGTGTGTGTGTGTGTGTGTGTGTGTGGTTAGCAGAGAGCAAACAGACAAAGAAAAGGATTTAAAAGGCAAAGGATGGGACGCCCGTCTCCTATCCTGCCTAGCAACAGCTGCTTCTACTCTGGGAGTTTCGTGTTTTCTGGTTGTTGTTGTTGTTGTTTATGAACACGTAAACAATACATTAGATGTTTGTCTTTGCCCCTCAGAGAGAAAATAGTCCCTGAGTTCATCATCCAGCCTTAAAGGGACAGTAACAGTAAATGTGTAGATTATCATCTCCACTGTATCGCCACCTGACACATGCCAGCTGTTAGGGATCTAACATGTGACCTCTAACCTATGACCTCTAATATGTGACCTCTAATATGTGACCTCTAACCTATGACCTCTAACCTGTGACCTCTATTATGTGACCTCTAACATGTGACCTCTAACCTGTGACCTCTAATATGTGACCTCTAACCTATGACCTCTAACCTATGACCTCTAACCTGTGACCTCTAACCTGTGACCTCTAACCTGTGACCTCTATTATGTGACCTCTAACCTATGACCTCTAACCTATGACCTCTAACCTGTGACCTCTAACCTGTGACCTCTAACCTGTGACCTCTAACCTGTGACCTCTATTATGTGACCTCTAACCTATGACCTCTAACATGTGACCTCTAACCTATGTCCTCTAACATGTGACCTATAACCTATGACCTCTAACATGTGACCTCTAACCTGTGACCTCTGACCTCTAACCTATGACCTCTAACCTGTGACCTCTAACCTATGACCTCTAACCTGTGCTCTCTCTCTCTCTGCAGCCAGGGTCCTCTCTCGTCCATCAGAGCAGCCATCAAGAGAAGTGAGTCTTCTTCTTCTTCTTCTTCTTCTTCTTCTTCTTCTTCATCCTGCGTTGAAGGCGTGCGATGTTTAATCCATCTTCACTCCACCTCCTCAGCCTCCAGGTCCACCGGCCTCCCTGAGCCGTCGAGGGAGCAAGAGAGGGAACGAGAAAGGGAGCGAGAGAGGGAGAGAGAGAGGGAGAGACAGAGGGAGAGAGAAAGGAGGTAAGACACATTTTTTACAATTTTTTTTATTCATGTCAGAAAGACAATGAGAGAGAATCCCACCAGTGAATAAGCTCCTCCCCCTTCCAATGAATAAGCTCCTCCCCTTCCAATGAGTAAGCTCCTCCCCTTCTCCTCAGCCATGAAGCCCCTGGTACATACTAATACTAGACATACTAATGTATTAGCGTATTTCACTGGCTCGATGCGTCTCTGTTGCTAGGCGACCTGAGATCACCATCCTGTCCGCGGAGCCGCTGTCGGCCACTTCCTGGTTCCCCGGGGCTTCTGGGGGATTCCCGCCTCCCCCTCCCCCCCCAGCTCAGATCTGGGGGTCCGCCATCCCTCCGTCCGCTCAGGTGACTCCGCCCCTTCATTTGAGGCGTTCGGTGCCCGGCGAGGAGTCGGTTATTTCCTAAAGTGTCTCTCCTCCTCAGCCTCCTCCGTCCTACGAGGAGGTGATCAGGGAGAAGTCTCAGGAGCAGGTTCTCCTCCCTCCTCCGGCCGCCCGCTCCTCCTCGCCAAGCTCCGCCTCTTCGACAACGATCGCCACCCAGACTGACCCGGGATCAGCCCCCGACCCCGACACCGCGCGGGGTGGGACGCCGGCTGCTTTATATATATATATATATATATATATATATATATATATATATATATATATATATTCTTATATATCATATATAGATAGATTATACCCATGTATATTTATGTCTAAATATCTATTTATATCTACATATATGTATTTCTCTATATATATGTATATATATACAT
>CM070111.1:357500-377500 GCA_036178185.1 Liparis tanakae | reverse complement strand
GTATATTTATGTGTATATATATATATATATGTATGTGTGTATTGTATGTATATATATTTATGTATATATATATATATATATGTATGTGTATGTATATTTATGTGTGTATATATATATATATATATGTATATGTATGTGTGTATTGTATGTATATATATTTATGTATATATATATGTATGTGTATGTATATTTATATGTGTATATATATATATATGTATGTGTGTATTGTATGTATATATATTTATGTATATATATATATATATATATGTATGTGTATGTATATTTATATGTGTATATATATATATATATATGTATGTGTATGTATATTTATGTGTGTATATATATATATATGTATGTGTATGTGTGTATTGTATGTATATATATTTATGTATATATATATATATATATATATGTGTATGTGTATTGTATATATATATATATATATATATATATATGTGTATATATATATATGTGTGTACATATGTATGTGTATGTATATTTATATGTGTATATATATATATATATATATGTGTATGTGTATGTGTATATGTATATATATGTATATATATATATATAACAACAGAGTCTTTAGATATCTCAAACATCATTACAACCCGTTCGTTAATTAATAGTTTTACTCCAATTGCTACGTCTGCAGGAGGAGGAGGAGAAAGAGGGGGAGAAGAAGAAAGAGGAGCAAGAGGAAGAGGAGGAGAAGAAACAGGAAGAGGAGGAAGAGGAGCAGGAGGAAGAGGAGTGGGCCGAGGCTCTGTTTGACTTCAGCGGTGAGGCTGCAGACGACCTGTCCTTCCACAAGGGGGCGCTCATCCAGGTGACGCAGCATGTGGACGACCAGTGGAGGAGAGGAAGAGTGGGGGGGAGGGAGGGGCTCTACCCCACGGCCTTCACCCAGCCCCGTCAGGGTAACACACACACACACACACACACACACACACACACACACACACACACACACACACACAGTCAGATGGTTGACGGCTGTATCTCTTCCTGTCTCCAGCTCAGCCAATCACAGGCCGGCAGTCTGCGGTTAAAGGCGTGGCCAAGTTTGACTTCACAGCCGAGAGCGAAGACGAGCTCACTCTGAAGGTGTGTGTGTGTGTGTGTGTGTCTGTCTCTGTGTGTGTGTGTGTCTGTCTCTGTGTGTGTGTGTGTGTCTGTCTCTGTGTGTGTGTGTGTGTCTGTCTCTGTGTGTGTGTGTGTGTCTGTCTCTGTGTGTGTGTGTGTGTGTGTGTGTGTGTGTGTGTGTGTCTGTCTCTGTGTGTGTTTGTGTCTGTCTCTGTCTCTGTGTGTCTGTCTGTGTGTGTGTGTGTGTGTGTGTGTGTGTGTGTGTCTGTCTCTGAGTGTGTTTGTGTCTGTCTCTGTGTGTGTGTGTGTGTCTGTCTCTGTGTGTGTCTGTCTCTGTGTGTGTGTGTGTGTGTTTGTGTCTGTCTCTGTGTGTGTCTGTCTGTGTGTGTGTGTGTGTGTGTGTCTCACCCTCTCCTCTCCTGCAGGTGGGCGACCTCGTGGCCCAGGTGGAGGTGGTGGACGAGCAGTGGCTTCTGGGAGTTGTGTGCGGGAGGCGTGGCATCGTCCCTAAAAACTACATTTCACTTCTCTGATGAGGAAGTGCTGAACACGACTGTTGTTGTTGTTGTTGTTGTTGTTGCTGTTGCTGCTCCTCTCTGTCGACCGGTCGGCTGGAGGTTCTTTATTTACCCAAAACATTTTAATAAGACTGAAGCTCTGAGCTGTGATTGGTTCCTCTCTTTGACTGATGGACCTCCTGGTCCAGTGGTCTGGTCTAGACCACACTATATATATATATACACATATATATGTATATATATTTATTTGTATATATGTTTATATATATTTATATATATATAAATATATATTCATTTATATATTTGTATATATACATACATATACATATATTAGACAATGACCCATCACACTAATATTTATAACGCGTGATGACGTGGTTGTCATAGAAACCGGTACCTTCTCAACGATGTGTTTGTGTCTGGTGCGTTCAGGGACCCAGAGCGGCTCGGTTAAAAGGAGCGCTCATCCTGAATCTGCGTCAGAAACTTAAAGAGCTTCAAATTTAGCTAACAGTAAACAACAACAACTCTCTGATGTTGTTTACTCCAGCAAAAGTCTTTTATTTCAAGTGGTAATATGTGTTTGTGTTGCCATGACGACATGTCAACAAGTTTACTTTTATTCCAGAGTTGAGAAAGAATGTGAAATGTTCACGTTCTATATTTGTACATATTTATATTTTCTATATATAAATATATACATATATATATATATTTATATAAATATATATATACTTATGTAAATACATCTGTGTATATATATGTATATACATGTATTTATGTTTATACATATATTTATATATTTACATACATATATCTATGTTCATGTGTGTATATATACTATATCTATACAGATATAGATATATACATATATCTATATATATATAGATATATTTATACATAGATATATTTGGAGGCATTTTTAAGACTGTAACATGTGGGAAAGACGCACAATTAAAGAGATCTTTGTCAAATATATTTCATAACCAAACATTCCGACTTCTTAACAAATAAAACTGAGACCGTTCAATAATCCTCGTTGGTTGTGTTTGTGTTCATCAGACTGAAGTCGAATATTAAGAACACGTCTCTGAATTCACACAAGCACACGCATTTATTCAATATTTTTATTTCCCCCAAATGACCCTGAACAATGACCCCGACACACGAGCTCATGGTCTGCTGAAGGTCGGAGGTCAAACCAGCCTCCACCCACCTCTTCAAGTCGGGCCGTGAATAAATAACGTTGTGAAGTTTCTTCGTTTCAGGAGCTCGATTGTCGTGAATAGAAGTCGTCGCTGATGAAACGTCAACGAAGAGAAACCCAACGTCTCCACGTCTCCATCCCAGAGTGAGATGAAACGACCACACACACACACACGCACACGCACACACACACACAGCAGTTGATAGAACGCACACAGGTGAATTAAAGATGCATTCAAGTCCCCATGAAGTCACATTTTGAGGGAGTTCAAGTCTTCGCGGCTCTATTTTTCTATTCAGTAGAATCGTGATGCGTCGCGGAGCTCTGGACGATCAGAGGCCAGAAATACGTTTTTCTTCTCTGGGAAGTGAATGCAGCCCAAAAAGAGGAAACTCTCACGAGATATTAAACATCGTGAGAGTGACGGTGGAGAAGCGGCCGCGTGCTGCATTCAGGGACCCTCCGGCGGTTCGGTGTGAAGCAACCGGGAAGAGGCTGAAGGCCGCCGGGTTCACCGCAGGCGAGGAAGGTCAAAGGTCGAAGGCCGAGCCGCCGGTCGTGGTAACTCAACTGGGAGGGACTCCACAGTTACCACGGCAACCCACGTACAACACCGGTGAGTTTTCTCTTAAAGCGAAGGTACGCTTTTTTTTCGGCGGCAGGCAAACTCTTAAAAATCGTCGGACGGTAAAAACAAAGCTGAGGCCGTGGAAAGGTCAAAGGTCTGATAACACTTTTTTTCTGATAACATTTCATGAAAAGGTTTTTTTTTGTGTCTTTGACGAAACACTCGTACTTTACACAAGAAGTTGAAATCAAACGCACATATTTACACACACACACACATCTCCTTCGTCCTCTACAAGCGGTAACATCAACAGGCGACATGATGGGGGTGGACGGAGCGTCATGATTGACGGACGACCCTTGAAGGTCACATGACCACATAAGGAAAGAGCTCCGCCCCCCAGATCCAGGAACTGGACGTCCTTCAGACTCCTTAAGGTCAAAGTACCAGTAACACACTGTACACAGACTCATTACAGGTAATTGTACATCATTTAAAATGTATAATCATTGTACTAGAAGTATGAAATGTAAAAGTAAATAATGAAAGAAATGTCCCCTTTGAGTCTCTGTATATATATTACTATTATATACTCTTCTTGCTCATGCACTCGTCACATCATATTACACACTCCACCCCTGTTCTTGTTTATCTAATTGACGCTTTTGGGGATGACATCATGTGTGATGTTTCTTTTCTTTGTAGTATTTAGTATTTAGTTAAAAACTGCTAGTTTCCCTACTTCACGATTGACTCACAGACACCGACGGACATATTTACAGCATTCACAACGAGCTTTATCCTCCGAGGGGCGGAGCTTGGACTGAGACACGCCCCCTGGAGCGCCTCAACACTTTGATAACGGTGTTCTTGAAGTGGAGAGGTTCAGACGCCGAGAGGTGACTGAGTTACAGTCCGGAGGCGGGGGAGGAGGTGCAGGGCGGGGGAGGAGGTGTAGGGCGGGGGAGGAGGTGCAGGGCGGGGGAGGAGGTGTAGGGCGGGGGAGGAGGTGCAGGGCGGGGGAGGAGGTGCAGGGAGTGACGTCCAAGTGGACGAGGCTCATTCTTTAAAGGCCGAGATCCAAGTGGAAATAACATCTTGTGGTTTTACATCTTTATCTATTTATTTTTTAACAAAAGCCCAATTATCCTTCTTTTTTTTACAGAACAACAAAGAGTTAATAAATGAGCTTCAGATTGAGATTATCGTAATAGTCGACATTCTATCAGCCAGATCTCGGCCAGAAGAAATCATCCGTTTGAATCAATCGGCTGCTTTTCAAAACGTGGATTTGTTTCTATAAGAAAACCAAACCGAGTGCTGGGGTCTGAAGAGAGGAACCTCTGGAAGGAAAGGGCTGAGACTGAGGGTAGTCAGGGGAAGGGAGGGGTAGTCAGGGGAAGGGAGGGGTAGTCAGTGGAAGGGTGGGGGAGTAAGGGGTATTCAACAGCAGCGTAAACAGGCACAGTACTCTGATATCCCCCGGGTGGGCGTAAAGGAGATCTGGAGGGTCAAGGCAGGACAAGTGGGACGTTTCCCTGAAAACATGGAAGACATCCCGGCAGCGACAACCGAGGAAATCATGAAACCAGTCGTCTGAATCCCTACGAAAGTCTAGGTCTCTAGGCCAGGAAATAGGTCCAGTCCCAAAAGACACTGGGGCACCAGTCCAATATCACCCTCAGGGTGTCCCAGTGTTGTCGTGGTGCGAGTCCTTCAAGTAGCAGTGGGCGACTCGGTCAGCGTCTAGGACCCCACCTCCTGACGGAGCTCAAAGGGGGTGGGAATACTTTGCGGTATGGCAGCACAGACGGGGCTCGTGAAAGTCTCCAGGAGAAGAGACGCCGGTCTCGACCGGAGACGGAGGACTTGATTTAGTTTTTCAGAAGAGCAAGCGCCAAGTGTCCCAGACTGGAGGTGAGGAGTCCTGCTCAGTTTCCAGTAGATGGGGACTGTGGCAGCTTTGGAGGCGTCTGATTGGCCTCAGCTGCCGGCTGATTGGTAGTCGGTCAGCAGCTGAGGCCAATCAGACGCCCCCCAACCTCCACAGCTGCCTCAGAGACCAAGGAGACGGAAACTCATGAGGTGTCAAGTTGAAGCAACTCTAGACTCGACTTGTTTGGTTTCCAGAAGAAGGAAAGGGCAAAGTGCTCCGGACCTTCATCGAGAGGACTTATTCCAGTTGTATTCCAGATGTTTTCAGTAAATAGAAGAGGAGATCCAGAGCAGGGATAAGGAAAAGGAGTACACTCTAGACCAGATGATCTGAAGGAACTTGTTCTAGACCCGAGATGAGAGAACTCCATTTGGTTCCACCGTAGACCCGAGACGATGCGTTCTAGACCCGAGGGGAGGCGCCTCTTCCAGAACAGATTCTCAACCATATGAGGGAACTCACTTGGTTCCCAGTTGATAGAGAGGGGTGTACACAGAAGAGGCGAGGAACCGGATAAGGTCTGAAGTGAAGGACTTCTAGACGTTGACAGAATTTGTTTGATTTCCAAAATGACTGATCCTAGACCAGCTTTGAGGGAACTTGTTTGATTCACGGCGGACGCTCCGGGATCTGCTGTAGACCGAGAAAGAGGGAACGCGTTTGGTTTCCAGTAGAAGAAACGGGGAGTGAGTTCTGGTTCAGATTCAAGAGTTTGGTTTCCAGTCCTACCCTCGACCCGACGGTGGTTCAGGAGATCCAAACAGGTGATCGTTCTACACCGAGGGGATGACGCTCATCTACGATTTTAAGGACCAGAGGTGGGGGAAGTTGTCTAGTTAGCTGGCTCTAGACCACATTTGGAGGAACTTATCTAGTTTCTTGGCTCTAGACCAGAGGTGAGGGAACCTTTTGTTGTTGCTGTGTTGGTCTCCAGTCGATGAAAGAAATTTAGACCAGAGGTGAAGGAACTTGTTTGGTTTCCAGCTGTGGGGACTCGGGCTGTGGGGACTCGGGCTGTGGGGACTCGGGCTGTGGGGACTCGGGCTGTGGGGACTCGGGCTGTGGGTCCGGTCCTTCTCCACTGGTCTGGTCCTCAGTGGACTCTAGCGGCGCCTCGTCCTGGACAAACAGCAGCAGGTCAACACGAGACGAATTCTTTGCATTCGTATTCGTTCAATTCAACATCGACGTCGGCAAGATGGCCAGAAAGAGTGGAAACGCCTATCGGCACTTTGTGTATTACCTGTGTATTTATATTGTGTATTGTGTATCCTTAACAAATAGCATTCAAATAGCACACACAAAAGAATAAAGTGTTGTATTGTATTTTCCGATGCCGTCGGTATGCTTGTGTTTGTCAAAATGTTGCTGAATGCATATATAGAATATTTGTAGAAGTGATCCAGTACCGTCACCCAGGGGTGGGCCAGGATCTCCTCGGCGGTGAAGCGGGTGTCCACGTTCACCTGCAGCATCTGGCTGATCAGCATCTGAGGAGCAGGTCATGTGACCGTGAGCGCCAACCGGCTCAATCACCAAACACCGAAATCATGTAAAAGTGGATGTGAGACGTTTTGATTCAATTATTAACAGATAAGTTCAACATGTTGTTCTGAAAGAACTTCAGAAAGTATTAAACTAGTCGTTGAGAAATACTCTGAATTAAAGGGCCAGTGTGCAGCGGTAAGTGGCACCTGATGGCAGAATGTCAGAGTATATTAGTAAGTTCATTTTCTCTAGGGTATAATTACCTTTACAATAAGAATTATTGTGCTTTTCCTTAGCCTAGAATTAGCTCCATCATGTAATCTTTTATTTTGAAGTCCTCCATGTTTCTACAGGACACCCCCCCTCACCACTAGAGGCCCTCAGAGCCGCGCGCTGGCCCTTTAAGCGCTACCTTGGCCGAGAGGCTGATGGCGTCCCAGTCCGGAGACGGGAACTCCAGCTTCCCTCGGAGGATCTGCTCGAACAGCTCCTCCTGCACGTTGTTCTCACTGCAGGGGGAGGAGCCAACGCGTTAGGGACGAACTGCACCGCCGTGGCCAGCTGTGGGCGGAGCCGTGGCCAGCTGTGGGCGGAGCCGTGGCCAGCTGTGGGCGGAGCCGTGTGAGCACTCACCTTCTGAAGGGAGGAAACCCGCACAGCAGGATGTAGGTGATGACACCGGTCGCCCAGATGTCCACCTTCAGCCCGTAGCTATACACACACACGCACACGCACACACACACACACACACACACACACACACACACACACACACACACACACACGTCTGTTCACTTCTTTTCACCGGCGCCCAGAAGCAGCTCTCCTCCTCCTCCTCCTCCTCCTCCTCCCCCCCTCACCCGGTCTCTCCGATGATCTCCGGGGCCACGTATGTCGGCGTGCCGCAGACGGTGAACAGCGGGCCGTCGACCACCGTCGCCAAGCCGAAGTCCCCGAGCTTCAGGGACTTGGTGCCGTCAGGGTACTCACACACCTGAGACACACACACACAGACACACACACACACAGAGACACAGACACACACAGAGACACACACAGGCAGTTAGAGTGTGTGTGTGTGTGTGTGTGTGTGTGTGTGTGTGTGTGTGTGTGTGTGTGTGTGTGTGTGTGTGTGTGTGTGTGTGTGTGTGTGTGTGTGTGTGTGTACCAGCAGGTTCTCGGGCTTGATGTCCCGGTGCACGATGCTCCTCTGGTGCAGGTACTTCACGGCTCCTCCCAGGTTGAACACCATGGCGCTCGAGTCGCGCTCGCTGTACTTGGTGGACGAGGTGATGGCGTCGAACAGGTCGCCGCCCTGGAGGAGGCGGAGTCAGGGTAACGTCAACACAAAGACAACCGGAGGAGGAGGAGGAGGAGGAGGAGGAGGAGGAGGAGGAGGAGGAGGAGGAGGAGGAGGCGGCACCTTGACGAGCTCCATGACCAGGAACAGCTGGCTGGGGGTCTCGTCCACCTCGAGCAGCTGGATGATGCTGGGGTGCCGGACTCTCCTCAGCACCGCCACCTCGTTCTCTATCAGGTGCTCCTGCCCACACACACACCCATACAGTCAGCGCTGACTTTCTTTAATTGAATTTCTTTAATTAACATTTAATTTAGCGCTCAAATGCCGATTTTATTAGATATATTTGTGTCTATTTAAAAAAAAAATTAAAGATTTAAATGAAAATAAAATTAAGGTTTTTATTTTCTTAAAAAATAAATAGTTTATTTTGGGTTTTTCTTCAATTGCATTTCTTTCAAATTTGTGTTCATGAATTCATCATTTACAAAAATAGACAAAGAAAAAAATGGTAGAGAAAGTAAATAATAAAAACAAAATCTTTTCTCCACCCTTTTGTTTGTTGTTTATTTTTACAATTTAATTTTTAGAATTTTATTTTCTTTCCAATTTTGTTTGTGTTCATTACAAATTGACTAATTCATATTTTTTATTTCAAATGAAATAAAAGCAATTACATGCCCCGTTTTATTTTACAATTGTATACATTTATTTATTTTAATTTTGTTTGGTTTGGATCTGATTAATCGTGCTCGTATCCTTGTTGTTGTTGTTGTTGTTGTTGTTGTTGGTATGAACCTGTTACCTTCCCACAGCAGCGAGCTTTATCGATGATCTTCAGAGCGTACTCCTTTCCCGTCGACCTGTCAATCAAAAAATGACTTATTATTGCTCATTATTTAATAATCTCATATTCCTTGTGTGTTTCTTGAGAAACAATACCGCGACCGACCACAGGGACCGCCAAAATCAACACTCGATAAAAGTTCCTCAAACTAGCTTTAAATTCAAAACTCCTCCCGTCTTGTTGTTGTTTACTGTAGAAGTTGTTGTAGTTGTTTCATGTTTCCTTGTGACCTTTACCACTGACCTCTCCACGCACTCTTTCACCACCGCAAAGTTCCCGTCTCCGATCACTTTGCCGACTTTGTACTTGTCGGTGATGACGGACGAAGAAACGGAGCGATTCCCGTTCACTGTGAGGAGAAACGTCTTCAGTGAGGCTTGTTTTTTTTGTTTACATATACATATGTACAAATATATTTGGGATTATTGTATTTCTTAATCTTTTTTTATAGACATATGTATCTTTTTGTAATTATTATATTTCTTCATATTTCTATATTATATTTTTATATCTAATATATCTTAATCTTTTTTTTTATTCTTAAAAAAAACATATACATATATTTTTTTATTATAATATTTTATATATATATATTTATCATATGTCTTAATCTTTTTTTCACATGCATATATATTTAGATGTATATTTTTTTTTATATTTTAAAAAACATTGTTATTCTTAAATAATTTTATAACATTGATATATATTTTATATTTTTAAAAACATTGTTATTTTTAAATATTTTTTATTACATTGTTATATATATTTTTTCCCTTCCATACTAAAGACATTTACTCATCGCAAATTCATGTTATTAACAGAGGCCCTGAAACACACACACACACACACACACACACACACACACACACATGCGCACACACACCTTCAGCGATGAGGTCATCGGGCTGCTCGGCGTCTCCGTTCACGTCCGTGGACGACGCTCGGCGAGGAGAAACCTGCACAGACAAAGAGGAAAGACTCTTATTTTGAAGGACACATGAGTTCCTGTTTTAAGAGTTAAAGAACAGGAAGTCAGTCCGGAGACACACAATAATAATCAATAGATCATTTATAGACGATATGTCGATTGATTGATTGATTGTTGATCGGACCTTGAGGCTGCGTCGTGTCCCAGGGCTTGTGGGGGAGGGGCTTGACCTGGACGACTTCCCAGCTAACTGCGATCCTGAGGCCTCATTGGCTACACACACACACACACACACACACACACACACACACACACACACACACACACACACACACACACACACACACACACACACACACACACACACACAGACAGAGAAGGGAGGCCCCTGATTGGTCAGGGGCCTGGCGGTCACACCTGGAGCGCCGCTGGGGGCTCCTGCCGGTCCCCACCTGGCCCCGGAGACCGGGTCCTGCAGGCGCCTCTGGGCGGAGTCTTAGGGGAGCTGGGGCCGCTCGGCATCTTGGGGGTTGTAGTTTTTGGAATGGCGGTCGAGCGAGGCGCCTTCGCTTTGCATTCTGGAGAGAGAGAGACGTCAGGGAACTGGTGTGTGTCTGTGTGTGTGTGTGTCTGTGTGTGTGTTCACCGGTCACGAAGGCCCCCGTCTTGCTGCTCTGCGTCAGCACGAAGTCGTCCTGAGCGTAGCGGAACTTCTCCGGACCACAAGCCATGAACACATCGTCCTCCCCGAAGAAGTCCTGCAGACTGGTCAGCTACACACACACACACACAGAGACACACACACACACACACACAGAGACACACACACACACACACACAGAGACACACACACACACACACACAGAGACACACACACACACACACACACAGAGACACACACACACACACACACAGAGACACACACACACACACAGACACACACACACACACACACACACACACACACACACACACACAGACACACAGAGACACACACACACACACACACAGAGACACACACACACACACAGACACACAGAGACACACACACACACAGACACACACAGAGACACACACACACAGAGACACACACACACAGACACACAGAGACACACACACACACAGACACACACAGAGACACACACAGAGACACACAGACACACACACACAGACACACAGAGACACACACACACAGAGACACACACACACAGAGACACACACACACACACACACACACACACACATAAACAAGACCTTTATTCTGAAACCTCTGGAGCTCAAGGACCTGACCCTAACCTTCCGCCTGTGGACCTGAGGCGCTCCTCTTGGCGTCCTCCCCGTTTCTCCTCCCCGTTTCTCCTCCCCGGTTCTCCTCCCCGTTTCTCCTCCCCGGTTCTCCTCCCCGTTTCTCCTCCCCGGTGCTCCTCCCCGTTTCTCCTCCCCGGTGCTCCTCCCCGGTGCTCCTCCCCGGTGCTCCTCCCCGTTTCTCCTCCCCGGTGCTCCTCCCCGGTGCTCCTCCCCGGTGCTCCTCCCCGGTGCTCCTCCCCCTCACCTGCTTCCCGTCCAGCGTGTACAGCCTCTTGACGGCGCCCGAGTCCAGCTTGATGGCGTCCGTGATGTCGGCGAGCACCTGGCTGAAGGAGTGCGCCGTCTTCCTGTTGAGGAGGAGCCTCACGGCCTTCCGGGGCTTCACGCCGCCGCGCAGCACCGTCACCAGCTTGGGCTTGATGAACTCTTTGCCCTCTCTGGGGCCGCCGCCCGCCGACACCCCCGCGCGCCGTGGTGGGCCGACCCGCCCCCCCCGCCGGGGGGGCGGGGGGGGCGGCGCCCGGCTTCCAGCTCTGGACGGAGATCTTCTTGTAGTCGACCTTCCGGTACGACTCGCTGGAGGCACAGACGTAGCACTCGCCTGGGGAGAGACGGCGGTAAGCCAGGAAGAGAGACTTCTATACAACCAGAGTCCCCCCCTGTTGGTCAGGAGGGAGACTAACACATGAAGCAGACTTCTATACAACCAGAGGAGCCCCTGGGGGTCAGGGGGGGGATGCAGCTCTAACACTTGAAGAGAGACTTCTATACAACCAGAGGAGGGGTCCTACCTTCCACCAGCTCGTCCATGCTGGCCAGCCGGCGGCCCCCCTCCAGGGGGTAGATGCTGCGGACCCCCTGGGGCAGGTGCAGCTTGTCGGCCAGCGAGCGCGTCAGCTCCTCCAGCAGCGCGTCGTAGGAGCGGAACCGCTCGGCCGACACGGCGTACACCAGGCCCGTGAAGAAGCGGTCCCCGTTGCGGTAGAAGCGGACCTTCTTGGCCCGCCTCTCGGAGGTGAGCGCCTGCAGGGTGCGGGTCCGGTAGTAGCTGCAGTTGGCGCTGTGGGCGGGGCTCGGCACCAGGCTGCTGCCCCGGGAGCCGGGCCCGGAGCCGGCCGCCGCCGCCTCCCTCTTGGAGCGGGTGGAGCGGCCGCGGCGCGCCTTGTCGCGCTCGTCAAAGTGCTCCAGCTCCAGGGTCTTGCTCAGAGACATGTTGGGGGGGGGGGGGGGTCTTTATAATCCCGCCCGGGCGCCGCTGACCCGGGTCCTCTGGTCCTGGTCCGCGGGGCTCAGGGAGGAGCGGCGGGGCTCTGGTCCTGGTGGCGGGTGGCGGTACTGCATCCAGCGGTACCCGACGCCCTGATGAGGAGCCACGACCCAGACCTCGTGACCTCGCAGTGACCTTCCTCACGCCGAGTCCCTCTTCACACCGGGCTCGGGATGGGTCCTGGTCCTGGTCCTGGTCCTGGTTCTGGGGGTCCGGTCAGCACTGATAAAAGAAGAGATGATCACATGGTTTACTGGGGGAGCTGAAGGCTGCAGCACATGGGCCCCTCTGGGTGCAGGTTTCACTCTCACACACACACACACGCACACACGCACACGCGCGCGCACACACGCGCACACACGCACACACGCGCACACACGCAACGCGCAGAAGAGGTGACATTAAATGTCCTGCTAACGGCTCAGAGCCAGACATCCCCACCGCTGCGCCTGCGCAGTGAATGCACCTGCACAGCACCGCGGGCTCGTGCGTCTCCCGGCGGAACCGGTCCGACCCGCCGGACCGGAGGCCTCCGAGCCGCCCGAGCCCCGCTAAACTGGGCGGACGTGCACGCGCACGCGCACGCGGAGGGAGGGACACCTACCAATAACGCCGTGAAACCGGTTCGTTGCTATGGAGGCTTCCTCCTCTTCCTCCTCTTCCTCCTCTTCCTCCTCTTCCTCCGGGGTGCGGTGCGGTTCCGGTCCGTTCCGGTCTGGATGCTCACCGAACCGGTCCGATCCTCTAACCCGGGATGCGGGGCTGCAGCGCGGGGGGGGAGGAGGAGGAGGACCGGGGCGCACCGAGGCGAGCGGCGGACAGCAGCATGGCGGCGGAGGAGGAGGAGGAGGAGGAGGAGGCGAGACCGACTCAACACTCCTCCCTCCTCACTCCTTTCCTCACTCCCTCCCTCCTCACTCCTTTCTGCCTTTTGTCTGGCTGCGAAATTCAAATTCAGTCAAATTCAGTCATGATGAGAACTACAGCTAATCAAATCCCTCCTGATACAGCCATTCATTCATATATATATATATATGTGTGTGTAAAATAGAATAAAAGAAATATGAAATAAATGCATGACATATCATAATAATTTGTATGTGATATATATTACTAATAAACAAATAGTTTAAAAAAACTAAATAAATATAATCTTTTAGTTCTGAAATTATGAACTTGTCAAATCTATCAGTTTTACTTCCATTATATAATTACTGCAAATCTCCTCCAGTTCTACTACTACTACTACTACTACTACTACTACTACTACTACTACTACTACTACTACTACTACTACTACTACTTCTAAGTGTGTTCTTGTGTTGTCAGTGATGTTAATAACAGTTGTAGTTCTACTTCTAAACTACAACAGTTGCAGCATCAATATTTAAAACAGTCATTTAACAGAAGCTGATCAATACATGATGATTATGGACAAAGTGATCAATACTTCTCGTCCTTTTTTAAAGATTGATACCAGAGGACCCGGGTCAGCGGCGCCCGGGCGGGATTATAAAGACACCCCCCCCCCCCCCCCCCCCACCATGTCTCTGAGCAAGACCCTGGAGCTGGAGCACTGATATGAATACAATAAAAAGTATTTATATTCAATTATGTTCACATTAATTATTTCTTTCGGAAATTATTCTCTCTTCTTGACAGATGATCATCCCTAAAATATAAAAGATTAAAGGAAGAAATAAATAACCTGGCACATAAACAACAACAACAACACAATCTGGATCAAGCCAACAAGATGGCACGTGTTATTGGTGCTTCCTGTTTCCCTTTAGATCGAGTAAACTCATTTCCCCTTTTAACTCATTTCCCCTTTTAACTCATTTCCCCTTGGGGATTAATAAAGTATATTTCTATTTCTATTTCTAAATGTTCTTTTGTAGAAGTCGGCTCTTATTGTGAAATCAGATGAAGAAGCCCCACCCTTCCTGTGGGGGGGGGGGGGGGGGGCGACAGCTGGGACCTGAAGCCGCCAAAACCAGTGGAGCGTCCCAGTGACAAGGTGAGCGACACGTGATGGGACCAGTAAGCCAATACTGCATCCATACAACAGGCTTCGGCTGTTGTTGTTGTTGTTGTTGTTGTTGTTGTAGATAATTGTCTCAACCGAAAAGAAACACACTCGGACTTATTTACATTTTATTAATTAACCTCAAAAACATGTATTATAAAGTATTATAGGTGTATTAGTATATTATATTATTATATTCAGCCTAAATAATCCTGGAAACACAATAAAGTTAAAAATATATATATATTATTATTTTAATGAATATTATCTTTAATTTTGTTCCCATGTGCTTAAAACTCATAGACAAATGTTGAGATCAAATCAAAAAATATTTAATTTTTTAATTTTGGAAAATTTGATTACCGCATTTTATTCTATCAATTTATTTGAAGAATATAACCAAATATGAATTAACTGAATACATTACAATTATAATTAAAAAAACTTGACATTATTAAACATTAAATTGTATTAAATGTGAAAATGTGATTAAAATGAACACCATTTAAAAACAGTATATAATAATATAAAATCTTCCTTTTTTTTTAAAAACACAATCCCCTAAAACAACTTCTTCAAACACCAACAACATGCAGGATTAAAGGCACACGGTTTAACTCTATGACAAAGTCAGATAATATCGTACTAGTATTGATATTTGACCTAAAAGTATGAAGGAGATTAATCGGACAATCAAACAACAACTTACGAGAATAGAAATAGAAGTCGATTCCCGAGAACCTCAAAAGAACCAATGAGCCAACGACCCTCTGGAGAGTTTAAAGAGACGTGAAGGAGAAGCTCGACCTCTCAACACACAGACGGACCAGCAGAGCTCACGCCATAAAACCACCACGCCCAAAACCAGACGGCCGACCCCAGGCCGCTTCCCCGCCGCTACGGCGTGTTCCTAAAAACAAATACAAACCACACCTGCAAACTCATGAGGGGGGAAGAAGGTGTACTCTGTAACATCCCTCCACAAGCCCCGCCCTGACTCTAACATCCCTCCACAAGCCCCACCCTGACTCTAACATCCCTCCACAAGCCCCACCCTGACTCTAACATCCCTCCACAAGCCCCGCCCTGACTCTAACATCCCTCCACAAGCCCCGCCCTGACTCTAACATCCCTCCACAAGCCCCGCCCTGACTCTAACATCCCTCCACAAGCCCCGCCCTGACTCTAACATCCCTCCACAAGCCCCACCCTGACTCTAACATCCCTCCACAAGCCCCACCCTGACTCTAACATCCCTCCACAAGCCCCACCCTGACTCTAACATCCCTCCACAAGCCCCACCCTGACTCTAACATCCCTCCACAAGCCCCACCCTGACTCTAACATCCTTCCAGCCCAAGCCCCACCCTGACTCTAACATCCCTCCACAAGCCCCACCCTGACTCTAACATCCCTCCTACAAGCCCTGACTCCTGACTCTAACATCCCTCCACAAGCCCCACCCTGACTCTAACATCCCTCCACAAGCCCCCTGACTCTAACATCCTCCTGCCTGACTCTAACATCCCTCCACAAGCCCCACCCTGACTCTAACATCCCTCCACAAGCCCCGCCCTGACTCTAACATCCCTCCACAAGCCCCACCCTGACTCTAACATCCCTCCACAAGCCCCGCCCTGACTCTAACATCCCTCCACAAGCCCCACCCTGACTCTAACATCCCTCCACAAGCCCCGCTTGGGAAGAACTCTCTCATCCAGACGGACAAAACGCTGCATCGTATATAAAAAAAGGTTCCGAGCTAGCGGTAGTTTTGATTGGGCGTTGCTATGCGTAGCGCCCGTCGTCTGAAGCTAACCGCACCAAGACAAAGAAGAAGAAGGTTTTTGAACTCGGAGGGCGGAACAAGACGCGAGAGAGGCGGGAATAACGAGAACGAGAATTTCTTCAGACAGAAGATCGTGGGGAGAACGAGAGATCTCCTCGTATTCTAGATCCTAGATGGCGTGCATCGACGCCTCCCTCTCAGCGAGAGGAAGACGTGATCTTCACGCCGTCGTGCGTTTCTGAAGCTTAGCTAAGAACAAAGAGAAAAGGTGAGCGACAAGATGTCATCCACCTCCTTCCCGACTCCTTTGAGCCTCCGCCCGGTCGTACGAGGACGACCCCGAGCGAGCTAGCGGCGCGGGTCGGTTCCTCTCGGCCGGTGGATCTACGTCAGCTGACAGATCAACGCAGACGACCGAGGGCGGAGCTCCACGGCGGCGTGGAGCGGCTCCCTGAACGCGGCCTTGAAGGTGTGGATGAGGGTCCCGCTGTGGGAGGAGCCTCTGTAGAAGGACACGGCGCCCGCCGGCACGTCCAGGTACACGCCCACCCGGCCGGAGCGCCAGCTCAGGGAGGAGATGCTCGCCCGCTCGCCGCCGTGCAGAACGAAACAACCCTCGGCAGAGCGCGCCACGGACCAGGAGCCGTCGCTGCCTCCCAGCTCGCCGTCGCTGGACGTCAGGCCGACGTTGAAGGGCTCCGTCACCTCCGCCTCCCAGTAGCAGCGCCCCTCCAGAAGCTGCTCACACAGCAGCTGTTGGCAGGGGGCGGAGCCTTCCGGAGGAGGCCGGGGGGGCTGCTTGTCTTCCACCCAGGTCACCTTTCTGTTGACCTCCGAGAGAAGGAGCTTCTTTTGGGCCCTGCTGGGGTCCCACGTGAGCGTACAGGCATCTGGAGGACGAAAAACACTTCAATGAGGCGAGTTACGGAGACGTCCATTAGAACCGGGCCTTGCCTCCAGGAAGAGTTCTAGTCAAATGAACCAACGTGCTGCAGTCTTACATTTCCTGAATCCCGCTTTCATCCGTTGACTCCCGCCATGATCGAGACTGAAGAGAAACAGACAAAGAGGAACTTTCAGTGAGACGTTTGAACCTGTCCTTGTTGTTGTTGTTGTTGTCCAACATCAGGAGCTCCAGCACACGACATGTCTGTAGGGTCCGATCTGAGGGTACCCTCGAGTCGTTTTAAAGTCTTACCACTCGTGGATTAGGCATTGTTACTTACTTGATGTTGTAGCGCGGGTCGCTGCTCAGCTCGGAGAGCTCCTTCTTCCCTGATTCTCCTGGGTGGTTGTAGCTCAGGTCCAGCTCCGTCAGCTTGGAGGCCTTTGAGCCGAGAACCGAGGCCAGGGCAGCGCAGCCGACGCCGGTGATCTGGCAGCCCGACAGCCTGAGCAGACGGAGTGGTCAGAACGGAGTGGTCAGGAAGCATCTATGAAGAAGCCCGTTTCCTGAATGATTGTGTTCAGCATGACGAGCGGCCCGGCTCAGACGGACGGAGCAGCGGCAACAAGAAGTACCTCAGCGCCTCGAGTCGGCAGCCTTGACTCGACAGCCCGTCGCAGAGCAGCTTCACTCCTGCGTCCTTCAGGTCGTTGTTGCTCAGATCCAGATCCCTCAGAGGCACGTAGGGGAACCTGAGGCCCACGGCCAGGTGCTTCAGCCACGCCTCGTTCACTTTGCAGTCTGCAAGTCTAGGAGTGGATGACGGGGTTATTATACGACGAAGACACGGGTCACACTGTGTGAAGCTACGCATGAAATAAGACAGGGTTGACATCCTCCACTTCTAACTAATGCCACCATGTGGTATGTGGTGTATGACAGACGGTAAACTTGCATGGCCTTTCTGCTGATCCTCACGGCCGGTATCAGCCTCCTTCGGCCTTCCTCCGATGTGTTGTAGCTCTTCAAGTCCAACACATCCAGATCCTGCTTGGAGGCCTGCAGCATGTAGGCCAGCGCCGAGCAGTGCAGGGGACTCAGCTCGGTTTGAGAGCCATCGGATGACCTGAGATAGTCTTGAATCTCGTCTTTGACTTTGTGGTCTCTCATCTCGACCATGTTCTGGAAGAGGTTGATGCAGCTGTCTGGGGAGAGGGTCTTTCTTCGGATGGCTTTGAGGTGAGTCAAGATCTTCTTCTCGCTGTCTTGGCTGGAGTCCAGCGTCTTCAGCAGGCCGCGGAGGACTCTCCGGTTCGGTTCCACCATGAGGCCGAGGAGGAACCGCAAGAAGAGGTCCAGGTGTCCGTTCTGGTTTTCCAACACTTTGTCAACCGTCATCTTTAGAAGATCGAGTAAAGTGCGTTCGTTGTCCTCCGGACCGAGGAAGCCACCGAGCTCTTTTGTGTTCTCGTTGGTGAAACAGTCAAAGACAAAAAAAGCTGCGAAGAACTCCTGTACGATCAGGTGCACGAAGAAAAACACCTTCTTCTGGAAGGCGACTGGTTCTTCCCGAAGGATCGTGGTGCAAAACCCAGAGTAGACGGCTGCTTCTTGTAGGTCAACGCCGCATTCCTCCAGGTCTTCCTCGTAGAAGATGAGGTTGTTCTTCTGCAGCTGAACAAAGGCAAGCTTCCCGAGCTTCAGAAGGAACTCCCTCTGCGTCTTCTGGTCGTACTTTCTGCTTCTGACTCGCGTCTGGGTGATCAACAAATGCGCCATCATCTCCGTCAGAGTTGGATGGGTTTCGGGTTTCTCGTTGAACTCCTTGAATAATACGGCGGCGATCCAGCAGAAGATCGGGATCTGGCACATGATGTCGAAACTCTGCGAGGAGCGCATGTGTGACACGATCCTGTCGGCGAGAGCCTTGTCCGGACCGGACCTCTTCCTGAAGTATTCTTCTTTCTGTTGGTCGCTGAACCCTCGTATCTCCGTCACCACGTCGACGAACTTTGCGGGGATCTGATTGGCTGCTGCCGGACGGGACGTTATCCACAGTTTAGCGTCCGGCAGAAGGTCGCCCCGGACGAGGTTTTCTACGAGGTTACCCACGGACGTTGCTTCACTGACGGATCTCACTCGCCCGGTTTCGAAGTTCAGCTGAAACCTGCCTTCGTCCAGGCCGTCCAGGATCACCACAGCTTTGGCTGTGAGGAGATCTTCCGGGTCTTTCAGATCCCGGAGCGCCGGGTGACAGTCGGCCAGGAGCTGGTGCAGGCTGCGCTTCTCCGTGCTCAGGTTCAGCTCTCTGAACGCCAGGTTGAAAACAAAATCCACGTCCTGGTTTTCTCGTCCCTCGGCCCAATCCAGAATGTATTTCTGCACGGAAAAGGACTTTCCGATTCCCGCCACGCCCTTCGTCAGGACCGCCCTGACCGGCGTCTCTCGGCCCGGCGCCGGCTTCAGGATGTCGGGCAGCTTGACGGACTCCTCGGGGGGCTGAGGCTGCTTGGCGTGCCTGAAGGAGTGCTCCTCGTGGGGCCCCTCGCTCTCCGTGGTGGTGATGAAGAGCTCGGTGTAGATGCTGGTCAGGAGGTTCTCTCGGTCACCGAGGCCTTCGAGGGCCGAGGCGAACTTGCTCCGCATTTCTTTTTTAAGATTCTCCTTTGCTCTTGAAAAGCTGCTGCGCCCTGAAACAAAACAACAACAAATGCATCGGACCAATTTACAAAGGTATGTATCCGGTGACATGTGATTAGTTCTGTTCCGCAAAAGCACGAAACTAAATGTTGTCACGGTTCTGTTTCCTGTTTTATTTTGAAAGGCCCTGTCTCTTGTGT
>CM070111.1:345000-352500 GCA_036178185.1 Liparis tanakae | reverse complement strand
GTGGTGAGCAGACATCCACTGAGAGATGTCGGTCAGGCAGGCAGAGATTCGCGCCGCCACCTGTGTTTCAGACGGTGGGAACGAGAAGATCAGTTGGGTGTCATCGGCATGGCGACGGTAGGAGAAGCCATGCGAACGAATGACAGAGCCGAGAGAATTGGTGTACAGAGAGAAGAGGAGGGGACCCAGGACGGAGCCTTGAGGAACCCCAGTAGTGAGAGGAAGAGGAGGGGACCCAGGACGGAGCCTTGAGGAACCCCACAGTGAGAGGAAGAGGAGGGGACCCAGGACGGAGCCTTGAGGAACCCCAGTAGTGAGAGGAAGAGGATCAGATACAGATCCTCTCCAAGTTACCCGGTCAGTCGGTCGGTGAGGTAGGAAGAGAAAAGAGCGAGTGCTGTGCCTGAGATCCCAGGTCCTGAAGAGAAGAGAGAAGGATCTGGTGGTTCACGGTGTCAAATGCGGCAGAAAGGTCTAGAAGGATAAGGACAGAGGAGAGAGGATGCTCTAGCAGAGTGAAGGATAAGGACAGAGGAGAGAGGATGCTCTAGCAGAGTGAAGGATAAGGACAGAGGAGAGAGGCTGCTCTAGCAGAGTGAAGGATAAGGACAGAGGAGAGAGGATGCTCTAGCAGAGTGAAGGATAAGGACAGAGGAGAGAGGATGCTCTAGCAGAGTGAAGGATAAGGACAGAGGAGAGAGGATGCTCTAGCAGAGTGAAGGATAAGGACAGAGGAGAGAGGATGCTCTAGCAGAGTGAAGGATAAGGACAGAGGAGAGAGGATGCTCTAGCAGAGTGAAGCTGCTCAGCAAGGAGGGCCGTCTCTGTTGGCCGGCCTTGAATCCAGACTGGTGGGGGTCCAGAAGGTCGTTGCCGGAGACAGGAGGACACTTGTTAAAGATGGCTCGCTCCAGAGTTTTGGAGAGAGGGAAGAAGAGAGAGCGGTCTGTAGTGGCTGACTTCAGACGGGTGGAGGTGGTTTCTTCAGGAGAGGGTTGACTCTCCTCCTCCAGAGAGTTGGGAAACAGCCAGTTGAGAGGAGCTGTTAATAAGATGGTGAGAAAGGTCAGAAGGTCAGGAGCCACAGCCTGGAGGATGTGAGACGGGGTCAAGGGTCAGCTGGTCGATCAGCAGAGGTCACCAAGCTAAGAACTTGACTGGGAGACAGGGGGTAAACGAGGAAAGAGAGGGGGATGAAGGAGTTGGTGTAGGTGAAGTGATAGAGGATGGATCAGTAAAGGAGGGGCGTGTGTCGCCCATCTTGTTTGTAAAGTAGTCGACAAAGTGGCAAAAGGGAGGAAGGAGGAGGGGGACTCGGGGAATCAAGGAGGTTGGAGAAGATAGAGAAGAGCTTTTTGGGGGTTAGAGAAGGAAGACTGCATGTTGTCAGGTAGAAAGAGCTTCTGGCTGCAGAGACAGGAGAGAAGGAGGAGAGGAGAGATTGATAGCAGAGCAGGTCTTCCGCTTGATTCCATTTGCTCCTTTTCCTCTCCGTCGCTCAAGTTGGCTCAAGAGCACCGAGTCAGACGACCAGGGAGGAGAGGACTGGAGGACCGTCGTGTCTTAAAGGACAAAGAGAATCAAGAGATGAAGACAGGGACGAGAGGAGAGTGTCTGCAGCAGAGTTAGGCTGCATGAGGGAGAAGGAGTCAGAGGAGGGGAGAGGATAGGACAGAGGAGGCCAGAGAGGAGGGACAGAGGAGGCCAGAGAGGAGGCCAGAGAGGAGGGACAGAGGGGCCAGAGAGGAGGCCAGAGAGGAGGGACAGAGAGGAGGGACAGAGAGGAGGGACAGAGGAGGCCAGAGAGGAGGACAGAGAGGATAGGACAGAGGAGGCCAGAGAGGAGGGACAGAGGGGGCCAGAGAGGAGGGACAGAGGAGGGACAGAGGAGGCCAGAGAGGAGGACAGAGAGGAGGGACAGAGGAGGCCAGAGAGGAGGACAGAGAGGAGGGACAGAGGAGGCCAGAGAGGAAGGGACAGAGGAGGCCAGAGAGGAGGACAGAGGAGGCCAGAGAGGAGGCCAGAGAGGAGGGACAGAGGAGGCCAGAGAGGAGGACAGAGGAGGCCAGAGAGGAGGACAGAGGAGGCCAGAGAGGAGGGACAGAGAGGAGGACAGAGGAGGACAGAGAGGAGGACAGAGAGGAGGGACAGAGGAGGACAGAAAGGAGGGACAGAGGAGGCCAGAGAGGAGGGACAGAGGAGGCCAGAGAGGAGGCCAGAGAGGAGGGACAGAGGAGGCCAGAGAGGAGGCCAGAGAGGAGGGACAGAGGAGGACAGAAAGTAGGGACAGAGGAGGCCAGAGAGGAGGGACAGAGGAGGCCAGAGAGGAGGGACAGAGAGGAGGCCAGAGAGGAGGCCAGAGAGGAGGGACAGAGGAGGCCAGAGAGGAGGGACAGAGGAGGCCAGAGAGGATAGGACAGAGGAGGCCAGAGAGGATAGGACAGAGGAGGCCAGAGAGGAGGCCAGAGAGGAGGCCAGAGAGGAGGACAGAGGAGGGACAGAGGAGGCCAGAGAGGAGGGACAGAGGAGGCCAGAGAGGAGGGACAGAGGAGGCCAGAGAGGATAGGACAGAGGAGGCCAGAGAGGAGGCCAGAGAGAGGAGGACAGAGGAGGCCAGAGAGGAGGGACAGAGGAGGCCAGAGAGGAGGCCAGAGAGGAGGGACAGAGAGGAGGACAGAGAGGAGGGACAGAGGAGGCCAGAGGAGGCCAGAGAGGAGGGACAGAGGAGGCCAGAGAGGAGGCCAGAGAGGAGGGACAGAGAGGAGGGACAGAGAGGAGGACAGAGAGGAGGACAGAGGAGGCCAGAGAGGAGGGACAGAGAGGAGGGACAGAGGAGGCCAGAGAGGAGGGACAGAGGAGGCCAGAGAGGAGGACAGAGAGGAGGGACAGAGGAGGCCAGAGAGGAGGACAGAGAGGAGGGACAGAGGAGGACAGAGAGGAGGGACAGAGGAGGACAGAGAGGAGGGACAGAGGAGGCCAGAGAGGAGGGACAGAGGAGGCCAGAGAGGAGGGACAGAGGAGGCCAGAGAGGAGGGACAGAGGAGGCCAGAGAGGAGGCCAGAGAGGAGGGACAGAGGAGGACAGAAAGGAGGGACAGAGGAGGCCAGAGAGGAGGCCAGAGAGGAGGGACAGAGGAGGGACAGAGAGGCCAGAGGGAGGGACAGAGGAGGACAGAAAGAGGGACAGAGAGGCCAGAGAGGGACAGAGAGGAGGACAGAGAGGAGGGACAGAGAGGAGGACAGAAAGGAGGGACAGAGGAGGGGACAGAGGAGGCCAGAGAGGATAGGACAGAGGAGGCCAGAGAGGAGGACAGAGAGGAGGCCAGAGGAGGCCAGAGAGGAGGCCAGAGAGGAGGGACAGAGGAGGCCAGAGAGGAGGGACAGAGAGGAGGACAGAGAGGAGGACAGAGAGGAGGGACAGAGGAGGCCAGAGAGGAGGACAGAGAGGGAGGGAGAGGAGGACAGAGGGAGGGACAGAGGAGGGCAGAGAGGAGGACAGAGAGATGGGACAGAGGAGGCCAGAGAGGAGGGACAGAGGGAGGCCAGAGAGGACAGAGAGGAGGCCAGAGAGGAGGAGAGGAGGCCAGAGAGGAGGCCAGAGAGGAGGGACAGAGGAGGCCAGAGAGGATAGGACAGAGGAGGCCAGAGAGGAGGCCAGAGAGGAGGGACAGAGAGGAGGACAGAGAGGAGGCCAGAGAGGAGGGACAGAGGAGGCCAGAGAGGAGGACAGAGAGGAGGCCAGAGAGGAGGGACAGAGGAGGCCAGAGAGGAGGCCAGAGAGGAGGACAGAGGAGGCCAGAGAGGAGGGACAGAGGAGGCCAGAGAGGAGGGACAGAGGAGGCCAGAGAGGGAGGGACAGAGAGGAGGACAGAGAGGAGGACAGAGAGGAGGGACAGAGGAGGGACAGAGGAGGCCAGAGAGGAGGGACAGAGGAGGCCAGAGAGGAGGGACAGAGGAGGCCAGAGAGGAGGGACAGAGGAGGGACAGAGGAGGCCAGAGAGGAGGGACAGAGGAGGCCAGAGAGGAGGGACAGAGAGGAGGGACAGAGGAGGACAGAGAGGAGGCCAGAGAGGAGGGACAGAGAGGAGGACAGAGGAGGCCAGAGAGGAGGACAGAGGAGGGACAGAGAGGAGGCCAGAGAGGAGGGACAGAAGAGGCCAGAGAGGAGGGACAGAGGAGGCCAGAGAGGAGGGACAGAGGAGGGACAGAGGAGGCCAGAGAGGAGGGACAGAGGAGGCCAGAGAGGAGGGACAGAGAGGAGGGACAGAGAGGAGGGACAGAGGAGGCCAGAGAGGAGGGACAGAGGAGGGAGGGACAGAGGAGAGAGGCCAGAGAGGGACAGAGGGAGGCCAGAGAGGAGAGAGGAGGGACAGAGGAGGCCAGAGAGGAGGGACAGAGGAGGCCAGAGAGGATAGGACAGAGGAGGCCAGAGAGGAGGGACAGAGGAGGCCAGAGAGGAGGGACAGAGGAGGCCAGAGGAGGACCAGAGGGAGGCCAGAGAGGGAGGGACAGAGGAGGACAGAGGAGGGGACAGAGAGGAGGACAGAGAGGAGGGACAGAGGAGGCCAGAGAGGAGGGACAGAGGAGGCCAGAGAGGAGGGACAGAGGGAGGACAGAGGAGGCCAGAGAGGAGGGACAGAGGAGGCCAGAGAGGAGGACAGAGAGGAGGGACAGAGGAGGCCAGAGAGGAGGCCAGAGAGGAGGACAGAGAGGAGGGACAGAGGAGGACAGAAAGGAGGGACAGAGGAGGCCAGAGAGGAGGACAGAGAGGAGGGACAGAGGAGGACAGAAAGGAGGGACAGAGGAGGCCAGAGAGGAGGACAGAGAGGAGGGACAGAGGAGGACAGAAAGGAGGGACAGAGGAGGCCAGAGAGGATAGGACAGAGGAGGCCAGAGAGGAGGGACAGAGGAGGCCAGAGAGGAGGGACAGAGAGGAGGGACAGAGGAGGCCAGAGAGGAGGACAGAGAGGAGGGCAGAGAGGAGGCCAGAGAGGAGGCCAGAGAGGAGGCCAGAGAGGAGGGCCAGAGAGGAGGCGAGAGAGGAGGCCAGAGAGGAGGGACAGAGGAGGACAGAGAGGACGACAGAGAGGAGGGACAGAGGAGGACAGAAAGGAGGGACAGAGGAGGCCAGAGAGGAGGCCAGAGAGGAGGCCAGAGGAGGCCAGAGAGGAGGACAGAGAGGAGGACAGAGAGGAGGGACAGAGAGGAGGCCAGAGAGGAGGGACAGAGGAGGACAGAGAGGACAGAGGAGGACAGAGAGGAGGCCAGAGAGGAGGCCAGAGAGGAGGGACAGAGAGGAGGGACAGAGGAGGCCAGAGAGGAGGGACAGAGGAGGCCAGAGAGGAGGGACAGAGAGGAGGACAGAGGAGGCCAGAGAGGAGGGACAGAGAGGGGCCAGAGAGGGGAGGACAGAGAGGAGGGAGGCCAGAGAGGAGGGACAGAGAGGAGGACAGAGGAGGCCAGAGAGGAGGGACAGAGAGGAGGGACAGAGAGGAGGACAGAGAGGAGGCCAGAGAGGAGGACAGAGAGGAGGACAGAGAGGAGGCCAGAGAGGAGGACAGAGAGGAGGACAGAGGAGGACAGAGAGGAGGGACAGAGAGGAGGCCAGAGAGGAGGACAGAGAGGAGGACAGAGAGGAGGGACAGAGGAGGCCAGAGAGGAGGGACAGAGAGGAGGCCAGAGAGGAGGCCAGAGAGGATAGGACAGAGGAGGCCAGAGAGGAGGCTAGAGAGGAGGACAGAGAGGAGGCCAGAGAGGAGGGACAGAGGAGGACAGAAAGGAGGGACAGAGGAGGCCAGAGAGGAGGCCAGAGAGGAGGACAGAGAGGAGGGACAGAGAGGCCAGAGAGGAGGGACAGAGAGGAGGGACAGAGAGGAGGGACAGAGGAGGCCAGAGAGGAGGCCAGAGAGGAGGGACAGAGAGGAGGGACAGAGGAGGACAGAAAGGAGGGACAGAGGAGGCCAGAGAGGAGGACAGAGAGGAGGCCAGAGGAGGGACAGAGAGGAGTTACAGTGAGGTCAGAGGTCGAGCAGTCTCTAGTGAAAATGTAGTCAAGCTGGTTACCGCTTTGTGAGCAGGAGGGGAGGGGCTGAGTGAGAGGTTAAAGGAGGACAGTGAGAGGTCACATGACTGTCCCTGAGTTCATTTGATGGTTCCGGTTCATTACATCACAGGAACACACCCTCATATGGAGGACTAAAAATGACTTAAGTATAAATAAATGAATAAATATAGGAATAAATAAATAAATGTTTAAATAAATGTATAAATACATGTATAAATGCTTAAATAAATGTATAAATAAATAAATAAATGTATAAATAAATGCTTAAATAGAGGAATGAATGAATATAAGTTATAAATCAACAGGACATCATTAAATAAATATATTTCTACATTTCTGTATTTCTTCATTTATTTATTTCTCTATTTATGTGTCCACACGTATTTCTTCATTTATTTACGTGTGACATTTACGTGTCCGTATATTCAAATGAGCTGGGCGGTCCCAACCTCTGTCTAAAGCCTGATTGGCCACAGGAGTGTGATGCACCTGGTGTGCTGTGCTCTACTCCTCCTGCCTCGCTCAGCTCACCGTTAGCACGAGTTAGCCGAGACAGCTTTTTGACTTCAGCCGTTTACAGAACAGAAGAACAATAGAATAACAATAGAAACAGAGTCATATTTATAATGTTTACTTGGACCAAGGAGAAACAGAAAAGTAAAAACAATTAGATCGAAACAAGATATATATATATATATATATATATATATATATATATATATATATATATATATATATATATATATATATACATGATATTGAAATGTAATAAAAAAGTAAGTCTCTGAGCACAGACATGCGCGCGCACACAGGTGAGCTCCTCCCACGTGACAAGCGGACCGCGTATAAGCGCAGCAGGAGCGGAGAGGACGACTCTCCAGCAGGAGAACAGCAGGAGAACCAAGAGTAGAACCAGCAGTAGAACCGAAAGTAGAACAGCAGGAGAACCTAGAGTAGAACCAGCAGTAGAACGGAAGTAGAACACCTCGGGGGAACCCTGTAATGTGATACTGTAATGATTAAATGAGCCTTTACTTCCTGGTTCCGTGTTTTAATTATAAACATTTCTCTAAATGTTCTGAAGCTGCTGCTTGAGATCATCATCGTCATCATCATCATCATCATCATCATTATAATAATAGTAAACCCGTTGAACTAATGAGAGTTATTTGCATCTCTTGTTGACGTGTGTGCGGACTGCGCATGCGCTCGAAACATATACGTGTCCAGCCTCGACGGGAGGCCTTCACGTGACCTGCGTGACCCGCGCGACGTCACGAGACCCCGCAACGGCCCCGTCTATCGATGACGTCATTTCACGATTCTGTGGAAAATACCAAACCGTAGAAGTCAAAGAGCGCGTGCGCGCGTTTGTGTGCGCCACACAGGAAATAAACAGGTTCAACGGTGCGCGTCCCCGCGTGTGTCTGCGTCACA
>CM070111.1:332500-337500 GCA_036178185.1 Liparis tanakae | reverse complement strand
ACGTCACGGACGTGTTCCGTTTGTTTAATGTGTGTTTCCAGAACCACGCTTCATGTTTTATCACCAAAATAAAAGTCAAAGTGTAAAGGGAAGAACTTCCGGTCCCGACCGCGCGATCAAACGGAGGCGCGTCGGAAAGAAGCTTTTCATTTGAAAACGCGGGCGTCTCCATGGCGACCGGCTCGTTATCTCCTCGCAGCTAATTAGAGCGACCCGACAGCCAATGAAACGCCGAGCGGCTTCTCCACGGCGCTTTGATGTGAGACATGGACTATATGATGTTATAAAGTTATAATGTAAGCGTTTACTTCATAAAGGACAACATAGACACACGGTGGTGCTTTTGAAGACTGTAGTTAATTTTTAAATTAGATTTTTTTTTAAACACAAAATAATAATAATCAGAATGAGTGAATGTATAATTTGTCGGTTGACATGTAAAACGTGTCCCAGCTCCATGACACGATGTTAATAACGAAGTGAATAATGTGTGTGTGAGTTCTGATGTTCAGGACTCACACTAACTGTGAGTGATTGTGAAGAAGACTTCTCACAATTCTCCCTATTTCTTATAATTATAATGGAGGAAATAATCAGCAGATTTATCCACAATAAATAATAATTAGTTAATATTTCAAAAAATATTTGTTTTAATCTATATTTGTATATATATTTATAGTTATAGAGATATTTAGTTATATAATTTCATATATTTATAATTATATATTTGTATATATATTTATTTATATGTATATATATATATACATATAAATAAATAATATATACAAATATAAATATATATATATATATATATATATATATATATATTATATATATATAGTATTTATATCCTGTGGTATTCGTGCACGGACGCAGTCACGTGGGGTGCAGCGGCCTCTCGTTGCCCCTGAACGGATCGCGTTGCCATGGTCACACCGGAAGTTGTTCAGCAGCGGCGGCGGAGGAAACTTAGAAGATCAGAGTAAGTTAATATATAAATGTACACACACACACACACACACACACACACACAGTCTGACTGTGTGTGTGCGCGCGCGCTTCGTAGAGCAACACCAGGTGTCTCAACTTTAGTTTCACACGTTAGTTAGAGTGAATTCAGGGTGCGCATGCGCATTTAACGGCAACAGGAAGTCGTGTGTGCGTGTGTGTGTGCGTGCGTGTGCGTGTGTGTGTTCAGCAGGATGAAGACTGGACCGGTCCAGATGATGTCCAAGCGGGAGACCTCTCTGTGAGTCACCGGACGCTGTACTGGTGGTTGTTGTTGTTTTTGTTGTTTGTTTGTTGTTTATTTATTTATTTGTCCCGTATTGAATTGTGGGACATTAACAAGTTCATGCCCCTGCTGATGATCTCCTCCTCCTCCTCCTCCTCCTTCTCCCCCCTCTTCCTCCTCCTCCTCCTCTTCCTCCTCCTCCTCCTCCTCCTCCTCCTCCTCCTCCTCCTCCTCCTCCTCCTCTCTTCCGTGTCTGCAGGTTCAGAAACAGTCTAAAGCAGAATATCTGTGTAGAGATGCTTCAAGACAGCTATTACAGGTACGTCTATATGTATTTATATATACACTTTTAAATATATAAATATATATAATAAATATAATAAATATAAATATATGTATATATTTCTTTTTCTATATTTTTTATTTATATATATATATATATGTGTTTATGTTAATATATATATATATATATATATATATATATATATATATATATGTCATAGTGTTTGGAGTTATTATGATGATTATTATTATAATCATCATAATATTATTATGATGATTATAACTTAATTTTAATAATTCTAATGCTCAAACCTAGCCTGGATACCAGACCGAACTTAGCCCCGCCCTAAAAGAAATTGGTCTGGAAGTTGGGTCTGGCGTTGCTCCATTGGGGAGAAATTATTCTTCGGTCAAAAATTGACCGGACCAATCAAATTGTCAGGGCGGGCTTTATACGATGACGGACAGATGAGCCACAGTAAAGCCTAGTTTATGCTTCTCAGCGACGCTGACCCGTGACATAGGATCAGCGTAGGCTCAGCGTAGGATCAGCGTAGGCTCAGTGTAGGGTCAGCGTAGGCTCAGTGTAGGGTCAGCGTAGGCTCAGCGTAGGATCAGCGTAGGCTCAGTGTAGGGTCAGCGTAGGCTCAGTGTAGGCTCAGTGTAGGCTCAGCGTAGGCTCAGTGTAGGCTCAGCGTAGGATCAGCGTAGGCTCAGTGTAGGCTCAGCGTAGGATCAGCGTAGGCTCAGTGTAGGGTCAGCGTAGGCTCAGTGTAGGCTCAGTGTAGGCTCAGCGTAGGCTCAGTGTAGGCTCAGCGTAGGATCAGCGTAGGCTCAGTGTAGGCTCAGCGTAGGATCAGCGTAGGCTCAGTGTAGGCTCAGCGTAGGATCAGCGTAGGATCAGTGTAGGCTCAGCGTAGGCTCAGTGTAGGCTCAGCGTAGGATCAGTGTAGGCTCAGCGTAGGATCAGCGTAGGCTCAGTGTAGGGTCAGCGTAGGCTCAGTGTAGGCTCAGCGTAGGCTCAGTGTAGGCTCAGCGTAGGATCAGCGTAGGATCAGTGTAGGCTCAGCGTAGGCTCAGTGTAGGCTCAGCGTAGGATCAGCGTAGGATCAGTGTAGGCTCAGCGTAGGCTCAGTGTAGGCTCAGCGTAGGATCAGCGTAGGATCAGCGTAGGCTCAGTGTAGGCTCAGCGTAGGATCAGCGTAGGATCAGTGTAGGATCAGCGTTGACGCGGCGCGACGCGCGGAGAAGCATAAACTAGGCGTAACGTAACCAACACGTCATCAAGAGGCGCTCGCTTCTTCCAGCGTGAAGTTGAGTTCAACAACTATGCGTCGCTTAAAACATGTCACGTACTGCGTTGCTCTGATTGGTTGTAGCTCTATCCAATTGAGAAGAGGCATTTTCTTTCCTGGTTCGGTTGAGACACGCCCCTTAATACTTAGACACGCCCCTTAATACATAGACACGCCCCATAATCACAGCCCAACGGAGCGGATCAGACTCACATTCTGACTGGAATATGAGGATGACATCGTCAGGCTATATCAAACCTGCTTCCGGGTTTGGACGTGATGTTGTCACGTGGTACAGACTGTAAAGCACTCTGAGACTCATTTGTAATTTGTGAAACTGGGCTATACAAATAAACTGAACTGAATTGAATTGAATTGGTCCGCAGGTCGTTCTCGGAGCTCTTCTCTCTGATGACGTCAGACCGGGACCGGCGGGCGGCGGCAGAACCGGGTTCTGACGCGCTGCTCCTGACGCCCCTCGACCAGCAGGGGGCGACACTGGAGACCATGAGGCTGCACCTACAGCGGGCCGAGGAGGCGCAGAACACCTGTACGTAGAGACACGTGTTTATGTATATATATATATATATATATATATATATGACATGCATCAGACCCCCGCCTCCTCAGCTTGTTCTCGATCAGCTGTTGTGCGGCAGGTGAACTCTCTCTCTAGTTGCTAGGTTAAACAGAGAGAGAGAACATCCCTTTATGAGGAAGTGGTGTCATTGTGACGTCACGCCATATGAGGCACAACAGCGCCCCCTCCTGGACAAATATAATGACATGCATCCATACATTTATCAACACTCAACATGGCAATAAGCTTTAGTTGTGTTTGTTTTGATACCATTGTTTAAGTTGAGATGTACACAAAGTATTTATTTGATTTAACTGCTATACAAATGCTGATGTTAAGTGTTTAACAGGTTTTATGGCCTTTAGTTCATCTGGCACAACATTTAAAATAAGAGTCAAGTTCTCTGAGGTGACAAACTGAAAGTGTTCTCTGGAGTCTCTCTCTAACAGGACGACATGTGACGCTCTTTAGTTCATCTGGAGCAACATTTAAAATACAAGTGATATACACTACTTTAGAATTCATTATTGGATTTTGCGTATACAAATGCGATTAATCACGATTAAAATTTTTAATCGTTGGCCAGCCCTAATATATATATACATATATACATAGAGAGAGAGAGACACATGTTTATGAATTTATATATATATATATATATATAAATATATATATATATATATATACATATATATATATAGAGAAAGACACGTGTTTATGTTTATGTATTTATATATGTGTATATATATATATATATATATATATATATATATATATATATATATATATATATATATATATATATATACATAGAGAGAGAGACACACATGTT
This sequence comes from Liparis tanakae, assembly GCA_036178185.1. NCBI lineage: Eukaryota > Metazoa > Chordata > Actinopteri > Perciformes > Liparidae > Liparis > Liparis tanakae. The sequence goes on along the minus strand of CM070111.1, from coordinate 333,277 downwards.
TATGTATTTATATATGTATATATACATATATATATAGAGAGAGAGGGAGAGACACGTGTATATGTTTATGTATTTATATATGTATATATACATATATGTAACAGGGCTCCAGACTGCGACCAAATGGTCGCATTTTGCGCCTAAAATTAGACGCAATGCGAGTAAATTTTTCATCAACTCGCGCATGCGCGACCAGTAAATCAGCAGATTTTTTTTTTATTACATATTTTTGTTGCTGACACACTTGTTCTATACTTCAGCCCACTATAGTTAATGGTAATGCCTGAATGACTGGTTTGCTAACCGACATTAACTCCAGAAGAAGAAGAAAGGAGACGAAAACAGAAGAAGAAGAAGAAGAAGAAGAAGAAGAAGAAGAAGAAGAAGAAGAAGAAGAAGAAGAAGAAGAAGAAGAAGAAGAAGAAAGGAGACGAAAACAGAAGAAGAAGAAGAAGGCGGCTGGCCTGTGTGTGAGAGCGGGGGGGGGAGCACGGCTATAGGCTGATGTGTGAGAGGAGGCGGGTCTTGGGGGGAGCACGGCTATAGGCTGATGGGTGAGAGGAGGCGGGTCTTGGGGGGGGCACGGCTATAGGCTGATGTGTGAGAGGAGGCGGGTCTTGGGGGGGCACGGCTATAGGCTGATGTGTGAGAGGAGGCGGTCTTGGGGGGGGCACGGCTATAGGCTGATGTGTGAGAGGAGGCGGGTCTTGGGGGGGGCACGGCTATAGGCTGATGTGTGAGGAGGCGGGTCTTGGGGGGGGCACGGCTATAGGCTGA